>CAKALU010068742.1:29725-109156 GCA_916700995.1 Hozukius guyotensis | reverse complement strand
TGCCAATGCAAAAAGGATAAAGAACAAAAAACAAAGTTAAATAAAAAAAAAAAGAATGAAAAGAAAATAAGATAAAAAATTGAAATAAAATAAATGATAATAAATAAAGTACACATATAGAACAAAAAAACTTAGTTAAATTAAAAAAGAAGAAAAATTAAATAAAGTAAAATAAAATAAAAATAAAAAATAATGATAAATAAAGTACACTGGAGAACAAAAAAGTTGAATTAAAAAAAGAAGAAAAAAAAAGACAAGAAAATAAGATAAAAAATATATAAAATAAATAATAATAAATAATGTACACATTGACAGTAATAATAATTATAGGATAAATCTAAACTACAGATAAAATCATTGCTTCAAACAAGATGCGTTCAGTCGTCTCATAAGTACCAAGCTCAGTGACATCAAGTACAAATAGACAAATTAACTGTTAGTAGTCATTTCTGTTGACATAATTCAAACTTAATGAAGAGCTGTATTTTTAATGAGGTTTCTTACTTTTCCATGCGGCATTCCAGGTAGTCTTTGGACTGCAGTCTGCACTTGGAGTTATCGAAGCTGTTGTCTTTCAGGCATCTCATAAAGGTCTCCTTGAAGGCTTTACACTCTCCTGAAATAATAAGACACATCCAGTGTGAAGGTACATACAGCCATGGACCAGAGCATTACATATTACTCCTTGACTGAAAATCTCCTCTGTGTTTGTACCCACTCTGCTGCTGCTAGATTGTACTAACAATAGCCATTTTCGTTGTTAATGTTCATAATGATAATTTAATAGTGTAAAAAAAATTGTGTTTCCCTCCTGTTAAAATGATAGCACCCCTCTCGGTGATTAGGGGGATAAGGGTTGGTTCAGGTTTAGGCAAAGGGGACACATAACGACGGGGAAACAGTATTTGACACAACGATACGATACGATACGATACGATACAACTTTATTGTCAGTTTGCACTGAAATTCATTTTGCATCCATAGGCAGCTTAGTTTGAGAAAAAGTACACATACCATAGACATACTGTTACCATAGACAGACCGACAAGTAGGACACATCAGACAAAAAACAAAACACATCACAATTATTCATACATAACCCATTACAAAAATGACCATCTGTCCTCTGGATTTACACGTCTTTAGCAGCACATTAATTATTATTTAGCAACAAGGTGGACTGATGGACAAAAGCGTTCTTTAGCCTGATGCAGGTTAAATGTAGGGACTCTGAATGGCCTCTTGGAGGGCAGAAGTTGATATTCCCCATTTAAAACATGTAAGGGATCAGAAGAGATGCTGTTGGCCAGTCTGAGCATACTCTTGTTGTGAGCTGCTTGAAAGGAGGCTGTCACAGGTTGGCCAATGATCTTCGCACAGATTTTGATTTGGCTATAAAGTTTAGTTTTAAGTTTTACAGAGAGACTACTGAGCCAGGCTGTGCTGCAGTACAACAGGAAACTCTGAATCACTGAACTGAAAAATAGAAAAATTATCTGGCTACTGGCTCCAAAAGATCTGAGTCTGCGAAGAAAGTAAATGCTCTGCTGTATCTTCTTACAGGTAAATTCAATGTGAGGGGTCCATGATAGGGTGGAGTCTATCAGAACTCCCAGGTATTTGTATGAAGAGACCTGTTTAATTTCTACATTATGAATTGTAACTGGAGGCAGCTGACAGTCAGGAGGATGGCCTTCTGTCTTACTAGTGTTAATGATAAGAGCGTTTTTGTCACACCATTCAATCAGCCAGTCGACATTACACTGATGCAAACTGAAGTCATCACTGTCAGTCAGCAGAGAAATGAAGGTGGAATCATCAGAGTACTTTAAAAGAAATTGGTTGGGCACACTGGTGGTGCAATCAGCAGTGTACAAAGTCAATAACACAGGTGAACTAATGCATCCTTGAGGTGCTCCAACATTAGTCCCGATGGAGGAAGAGAGAGTGTCATTTACTTTTACTCGCTGTATTCTGTTACAACAACACCGGCTAATGCTACATTTAGCTGCTGTTGGAGCTAGTGCTGCTACATGTAGCTACTTACATTGGATAATAGTTGTCAACACTGGGCTGGGTTTTCAGTTGGATACTTTTTTTTAATCTAGTTTACTCTTGCTAGTTTCTCAAGATTACCAACCCTAGATTTAACGTTACAGTGTCACAGGGCTGAGCAACATATCTCCAGATTAAAATGTAACAACAATGACAAAGTAATGTAGGAGGAGGGCAGTTTGATCACTCAATGTGCTTCTTGACTTCACCCGGAGAGGAACAGCTGCTTGTTTCCAGAGACAGGTCGCTATTTAACAGCTGCATAATACAATGTCTCAACATTATGCATGTTGCTAAACACACAGAGAGGAGCTATCGCAGCAGAATGAGTTGAAACTAACAGTGTTACAGAGTTACTCAACAAACACGACAGACAGTCTGTGTCTTATTATCTCACCAAAGTGATCCAGAGGAAACGAGCCTTTATCAGGAGCCCGAGGCTTAAAACTCTTCGTCCCGAAGTTCATGGCGGTAGACATGTTTCTGTGTTTAGTTAGTGTTGTTACAAGTCTGCTTTGAAAAGTCTTCTGTGCAAAATCACGCGAAGGCAACGATAACAAATGACCCTGCTGTCGCTTAAATGTGACGTTGTGTTTCGTTGCCGTCGCGAACAGACATTAGTAGTCGATTGAATCGCATTGACGATCGATCAGGTTTTTTCGATTAAGTCCTAATAACTTAACGTGTTTAT
Organism: Hozukius guyotensis; assembly: GCA_916700995.1. Taxonomy (NCBI): domain Eukaryota; kingdom Metazoa; phylum Chordata; class Actinopteri; order Perciformes; family Sebastidae; genus Hozukius; species Hozukius guyotensis. The sequence goes on along the minus strand of CAKALU010068742.1, from coordinate 106,410 downwards.
TTACCAAATATTAATTAATCAGATTTCACTTTATAAACTAATAATTTTATAAAGCCCATCGAGGCAAATTTGTGATCTGTGATATTGGACTTATAAATAAAATAGTCTTGTCTATAATAAACGCACATTCTCCTGCACACATGCTGATGAGAGAGAACCAGCTATTCTAGGTAAATAAATAATAACTCTATATAAATGAAGGGAAAGCCTGCTGACAATGCATATGACACAACATGGCACAATGATAAAATAGGAGTATTATACTGGCATAACCTACATAGGAATAAAAACATATATATTACCATTAAATGCACCCCAATAGTGTCTCAAGAACTAGGCCTACGAAATAAAAGTAACTTAGTAATAACTTAAGCCCTAGGCCTACTATAAAACAAAAAAATCTCTGGATTATTTTTTCACTTTATAAACTAATAACTTAAATAATAAACGTATAAACTGGTGGACACTATCTCATGATAAAGAACCGAACAGATAAAAATAGCCGATAATACCTAAAGTATATAAACAGAGGACAATCCTGCACAATATTGCCTACGACACAATATAGCCTTCTATAATACTAAATATAATATAATACGCAATGTGATATTCTAGAAATATGTAAAGGGTCATTCCTGTTATGTAGCAACATTTCTGTCCCCATGAATTACTTCCTCATATTTTCTTTAAAATGTGTCAAATATTCATAACAAATGACTTAAATTCTAGATTAAGGTCTTCTCTATAATATAAACAAAGAATAATGCACATTAAAAAAAATGTAACTTTACTGAGCTTTTTTTGGTACATGTGCTCAATTTGACCATGTCTCCTAGTGCAAAGTAATCAGCTTCTACCAGAACTACAAGCCATAAAATTATAAAATAAGCAAGATATTCTTTAATTAATGTAGGCTATTTGAGTGCCTGGCCAATATGTTTTCCTGACAGTTAAACATGTCAATATTTTTTTATAATGCCAAAAAAAGATGAAAAACCCATAAATATTTTTCAAAAGTCATGAGGCTGAGATTTTGCTGCATAAATCCACAAAATAAAAGTAGTAATACAGCAAGTTAAAAAAACACTGTACACAAATACAAGTACAATATTAACTCGCAAAAATGTTTTATTGTTTGTATGTAATTCAGCTTTAATAATAATAATATTCATATTTAAATATAATATCTCTGATATATTTTTCCTCTTGTGCATTAGTCATTAGTATGTATTACTAATTGATTTATTATATATATATATATATACACACAGAAGAGAGTGAGGTGGAGATCCATGGTGGATGCCCTATGCTCCCAAGGGGGCCAAGAGGATTAAGAAGAAGAAGAAAGCTGCAGTGGGTAGAATTGGAGCAAAAACTTTTTTTTTTACAAAAGGTAACAGTTAGTCCCGGCAGCCATGTTGAGATCGGTTGAGGAAATATTAAGCACCGCCCACCAGCCAGAGCAAGCTTTCTCAGCTAAACAGTACACTACAAGATGTTTCTGAAAACATTTGACGAGAGAAATAGGCATTTGAGTAACAGAATATCGATTCATATTTGATCAGCGCTGCCTAGTTTGACCGTTTGATCGGAGTTCGCGAGTGATTGATAGCTACCTCCGTTGAATGAACAGCCAATAGGAACGCTCTCTCTCCCTCTCTCTGAAATGACCTGTGATTGGCCAAAGTCTCCTATCACAGTCTACATTCTCTAAAGCCTGACAACAGAGCCATGAGGAGGAGCAGAAGTCTAGTTTTCTCTCAGAACACTTGAATTAAAATATGCTGAAAGGTTATTATGGATTTTTTGCCCAATGATGCAAAAAAATATTCTCCCTATAGCTACTGCAGGTTTAAATTCTATTTAAGTTCTGGTTGTCCACCGCTGGGTGTCTCACTTCCATAAGATTTGACAAGGGGTGGAGGGACTAGAAGAGAAGACGACGAGGAGGAGGTGATGGGAACATATAGGCTTGATTATTATGCAGTCAGTGAAACTCAGTAATAGAGAGAGAGAGAGAGAGAGAGAGAGAGAGAGAGAGAGAGAGAGAGAGAGAGAGAGAGAGAGAGAGAGAGAGAGAGAGAGAGAGAGAGAGAGGTTTCCTCCAGCAGCAGCACCGGCTCGGATCATCCAGTCTTCTCTCTCTCCTCTACTCTTCAGATCGGAGGTGACAGGTGATCGAGCGGTCGGTCGGTGTGTCTGGATGTTCTCTGGCAGCAGGCTTCTGGTGAGGCTGGACGGATAAACTCCCTCATGGCGCTGGAACCAGAGGGGAACAACCGGCTCCTGCAAGACGTGCTGGTGAGACCGGGCAACGGAACGTGCGCGGACTGCGGCAATCCAGGTAAGAAACCCCCCCTCCCTCATCCCCCATCACCCTCCATCTATAGCCAGTGCATGCAGCTGCAGCAATGCATGTGAGATGCTGTGATCATCAAGGTGGGGACCCAACTGGTGCTTCAAAAACCCAACAAGTCTGAGTGAATCTGGTCCAGATCTGATGACAGTAAAGGCCTGGTATAGGACTTCTCTACCTGAAAACACCCTTTTCTTTTCTGCAGGTGTAATGAGGCCCTATAGAGACTCTGAACTCTGGACTTATAGTCTGAGCCATAAACACATAAAACACTCCTGTGTGTGTGTGTGTGTGTGTGTGTTGCTGTCATGGTGTGTGTTGCTGTCATGGTGTGTGAGGGTGCACAAAGACATGTCAACTATCCCCTCCACAGCTAGTATTGTGTCCACAGTGTGTGTGTGTGTTGTGGTCTGGTGTCATCATGTTCTACACTGTCAGCAACACCATACATGCAGCTCGCTCACTCATTATTGCTGTGTGCATTTTGGTTTCATTTAAATGGCCCTAATTTTTCACCAGGGTTATGCTATTCTTCATCCCTTACTTCATCTCTCCATCCTCTCTCCACATGCATTCCCTCTTTAATCCTCCTCTCTCTCCCACCCCTCCTTTCTTCTCACTGAAATGGCAATAAACCAGTGAGTGGCCACAGAGGCTCCAGTACCGGGCCGTACGCCCAGTGCTTTGGAGCCGAGCCCGCCCAGGATGCCTGTTCCTTGGCCCTGGTTACGGCTCCTCCGAGGACTGGCTGTTCGGGAGCAGCTTTTGGAGCCATGAGGCGCTCTCGCTAAAAATTAGATAGCTTTGTTCTGACACTTGAAAAGAGGGATTTCATTTTGACCATCTTGTTGAGAAAATAAGCAGAGAAATGGCTCTCACAATGGTTGGTGCTGTATGTATGTGTGTGTGTGTGTGTGTGTGTGTGTTGACATGAAATTTTTATGTGACCTTTTGCTTCTCAGTACCACGAACTTCATCTCTATGGCAACGGGACACGGTTTTGGTATCAGAAGTGTTCTGGTTTCCATTTGTAGTTCGAGTAGTATCGACCGATCATGTTCAAGCAAGCTTTGGTTGAATGCAGGTAAACGGTCGGCAAAAGAGACAGAACGCGTCGGCCGAAATGCAGTCTCGGAACCCACCGGCTATCGTCCGACGATGATTTAGCTTTTTATTGGTTTAGAATTATCCTGTAAACTGTCTGCTTGTGAATCAATCGTAAATGTCGTCTCTCAACTCCCAACTCCAGCCTTGCATCTCAAGTTGCTAATTGGACGGAAAAGGAAGTCTTGGCCAGATATCTGCTGGCTAAACCGGAACCCCAAAAATATAGCCCCTTGCCACCCGGAAGCCACCAATTTACATAACTCTGTTCAGCTCGTTACCAGCTCATTCACACTTGGTCTAAAATATCTCCACACAGCTGTTTTTTTAAGATATTCATGGTTCCCAGAGGATGCATCCTACTGACTTTGGTGATCGCCTCACTTTTCCTCTAGCTCCACCAGCAGGTTAAGGTTTTTACTTATCCTGTAAATTTATCTCAACCTCTATGGATTGGCACACAATTTGGTTTGGGTGATCCCTTATGTTTTCCTCTTGCATTCTTCCTCTTTCCATCATCGGGTCAAAGTATACCAATACTTTGGTATTTTGGTATTTTGGTACTTTGGTTCTGCAAAACTGATGCCACTCCCTACAGTCTCAGCTGTACTTTGTGTTTAAAGGGATAGTTTGGGTGTTTTGACGTGGGGTTGTATGAGGTACTTGTCCATAGTCAGTGTATTACCTACAGTAGATGACGGTCGACACGCCCCCCAGCTTGGAGAAACAGACAGGAACACCGGCACCGGAGCAAAGCAATACAGTGCTGTGGACGGAGACGGCAGAAAAATGTATTTTAGTCACCTAAAAGAAAGGCTCACCTAAAAAAATTTTATATCTGCTTAAGTGTACGCTATATTTAGAATATTTTCTGACGGCGAACTGAACTGAAAGTGAACTTTATCTATACGTCTTTGTCATCTGAGCCTGCTGGCTTTGGAGAGATCATAGATAAGTTTCACTTTCAGTTCCCCGTCACAGGAAAGGAAACGGCGGTCTGACGGCAAGATAAAGCGGTGAAAATATTCTAAATATAGCGTACACTTAAACGGTTATCAATTTTTTATTAGGTCAGCCTTCCGTTTAGGTGGCTGAAATTAGTTTTTCTGCCGTCCCCGTCCTCAGCACTGTATGGCTTTGCTCCGGTGTTGGTACTCTTACTACTCTATACACCCACCCTCAGGTAAACACTGTTATCTCTGTCAGCACAGTTGCCGTTATTTGAACTGTTTGTGCTGTTAGCATTGTGAGCAAAGAGTATAGAAGCAAAGAAACGATACTCGGGTGTTTTTTTTGACAACAGCTGTTGCCGCCATTTTGGACAGAAAACGCCTATTATATTTATAATATTTTATTGTTCAACACAGGCCATTTCGGTAGAATATGACAATAGAATAGAAATAATTTTGTTTTACTTTTGTACGGCACTTTTTAGGTGAACGTTTTACTGACTGTCTGGTAGTGGCTTTCAGTCCAAAATGGCGGAAGTGTAGCTTTGATGCTGGGCGCTGATGTTGCAATGGAACCAACAATTGACTTTCACTTCTTGGCAATATACGTCCTGTGCTGTGAGCTGCAAGCCACCAGCTCAGCCGTCACCATGTTGAGAGCCTTACGGAGGCAAGAGATATGCTCAATACCACCATGCCTAAGTAGAGCCTCACAGAGATGGCTGCAGACCTTGCTTGGGGGAAATTGGCACAATTACTGATCCCCCATATGGCCTTATTTGACCTAAACTGTTCTGCAATGATCCGCAGTGCCTTTTGGAAACATTGGCTCTGATTGTTCCCCTGTTGAGATTGTTGATCAGTTTTGCCCGGCAGGCTTGCCGCTTTCACCTTTGCAATCATTACATAATCAAATTTAGCCTCAGTGAAGCGAAGGTGGGACATATGTTCTGTGTTGCGCAGCAGTTGCTGAATAGTCAGAGAAGCTGGTAATTGCAGGGTGACTGAATGATCACAGCAAGGAAAACCTCAGCTGGTGAAGTGACTCATACATGCTCTCTTATCCCTCAACAAGCGCTCAGATTCCCTTGAGCAAGGCACACTTGTAAACACAACCACTAGTAGAAGCTGCTTAGTGGTCGACAGTATGTATCCAACAGCTGCTTTCTCCCACATTTGCATTCAAGCAGTGGGCTCATTTCATGAAATTTCAGGAGAGCAGGCAGCACAGATGAGAAGCGTTAGGATAGCCATCCATCAACCAAACTTATCTTTTTCCATCCCCGTGCTACCAGATCAGGCATTCCCAGGCTCATAATTCACATCTCATAATGGTCAAGATATGAATTATTGATGCTGGCGCGGCGGCTCCATCCTAGATGGGGACAGGATCTTATCTCAGTGGCCTTTTCAGGAAAACATCACAGTTTCATTACAGCTCAAAACACCACATATCATCTCAACACAGCAAAGGAAACAGACAAACATTTGGAATATGTAGGTAGTGTAGACCTATGGGTGTATACTAGGGACGATATTTAGCTCATCTAGAGCGATACGATACGATTCAGTGATTTGAAATCAATACAGTAACTTTTTTTTGCCAAAAATTCAATCAGTGTGACTGTGAAATAAATAGCTGATACTGGACAGAGCAGGTCAGGATTCCTCAAAGTTTTTCTAGTAAGGGAATCAGGGATTAATTAATTATGGATATAAACAAGTAAACAATGATTAATGGCAAATACATACAGCAAAATAATAAAAAGTGCAACTGCAGGACCTGCTGATTCAGTTCTCAGGATAGAAGGCAGTGAAATATTTAACACAAAATATAATAAACCAACTTATATTCAAGTTAAATGAACAGTGGTTTAACCTGCTGCCTCTGTTCTCATTTTCAATATAAATAAATAATACAGTGATCAACCGCTTATAGTGATCAAACAGGTGATAGTGATCAAACAGCTGATAGTGATCAAACAGCTTGGGACAGAATCATTCCTATACAAAACGCTGTTTAAATAATCTGCTTATAGTAATCAAGTTTAACATTTCTTTACTAATAAAAGTGCTAAAAAACACTCTCATGTAACGTTTGTCATCCTTAAATACGAGGTGCAAATCCTTAGTATCGATTCAATCAATTGATTTTTGCATTTCAAATCGATTTTATATCGATATACGTCTCCCGTGAAGGACAACTTGCCGAGTACCTATCGATGTAGTTGGATCGTAGGAATATAAATCAATACAGCGATGTAGTAGATGAATTGTTACACCCTTAGTGTATACTGTATACTGATGAGCCAACTAGGTTGGTAGACTGATATTTGATTGATAAATGACAGATGTTAGCATTGCCATTGTGAGAAGACATGACAGATTACTCATTTATTGGGCATTTCTAAAGTCACAGTTAATATAATACTTAGTTGCCTTTAATTGGGGCTAATGAAAGTTACCTTTGTTTCTCGTGAAGTCCAAAAGTTTTGTTTACTTACCAAAAGTTTTGTTTGCAAATCCAAAAGTTTTCTTTACGAATCCAAAAGTTTGGCTTGCGAATCCAACATTGGATGTTGCCAAGCTGTCACTTTGATCAAGACTGGCCAATAGATACATGTCTTACGAGATTCAGCTCAACAGCAAGCAAAACTTTTGGATTTGCAATGAAAACTTTTGGATTCGCATTAATACATTTTTAATCACAAATGTATCTTTCTTGCAAAAAAAAAAAAATTTGGATTGCAGTGTGGAAAGTTTTGCTCTCAAACCTATTCTGCTTGACTGCATAATAAAGACACAAAAGCACCTCCATAGCCAACATGATTTGCTGTAGCTATCAAGGTGTCATTACCGAGGCACACATGCTGTCAGTTAAATCATGATGATACACAGAAGTTTACCAATTTTGCATAAATAGAAAGACAATGCAAAGCTGAAGACCTCCCATATGGCTGCTGCATTACATCACATAAAACCCCTCTATTGCATGTGAATCTGCAGGCTTACAGAGTAAAGACAGACTATCACATCATCAACAGTGACCCTGGCTGTCCTCCCTTAACTCTTGTCTTATCTCCCCATCACACACACAGCATCCATTAACCGGACAGAAAGCCTGCCGTAATTGGTCTGAAAACACACAAAGTGGCAACACCGCTTGTGCGTTCTTTATGCTTAGTCATTCTTACTCTGCCCTTCCTTACCTTTGCGCTTTTTCCGCCCTATCTTTTCACTGCTGGTGTGCTCAGATGAGACCGCTCAGAGGCTGAGCCGGGAGCTTATACGGCAGGGTTTCTCTGTAGCTCAGCAGCGTTCAGCGTAGTTCTGCCCTTCGCTAAGGACACACAAACGAGTAATTCCCTCCGGAGAGAAGCCTCAGCAGTCCTCCGAGGTGTGAGGAAGGTGTTTGTTGAACAGTGAAAACAGCAGGAACTATGATGAAATAGGAAGGGGGTTTAGGCTCCTATAGCAGCCCGCTCATGGCTTTACAGACTATTTTTCAATGTCTTTTTATGGGAAAGTTGGAGAAAACAAAAACTTTTCTGCATTTCCCATCGCAGGTGTCTTTATAAAAACTGGTGTGAATAAGTGGCCCCAGACAATTAAAGCATTGTGTTTCCTGAGCAAATGGAGGCTTTTATTCTGAGGGTCTTTCACACAGATGTTTTGTCTTGTTTTATTTGCAGTTTAATAAGAAAATTAAATGTCAGCTCACATTTTTAGGCATAGGATTCACAGCCATAGCACACTACAGTATTCAACCTTTGTGATGTGGTACCCAGGCTGGTCTCATACACCGTTCGTAGCTATACCTACGAAAAGTAATGCACTGTAGTTTGTGTATATCCCACAAAATCAATTTGTGTGTAATTCACGTAATCGTGAACCAGGAAATATAAATAGCGGCGAACGCCACGTAGGGAGGAGGTTGGCGTGGATGGTTGGGCGAAAAACTTTAGCCCAGGAGACTGGTGTTCGTATCCCGTGTGAAAGTCAGCGTTGATTTATTTGTCACATAAGTTACGCCATTTCCGGAATTATCTTAAGCCAAACCATGATCTTTTCCTAAACCTATCTAAGTAGTTTTGTTGCCTAAATCTAAGGAAGTTGTTTCCTGTGAAGACGGAAGTTTATTTTGAAAAGACTATGTGCATGTAACGAGCAGACATTGACACGTGTTGCTGGACATTCGTAGGAAAGCGAACGAAAAAAGAGGAATAACTTTTTCTACTTTTTTTTCATACAAACCGTTGTACGAGAATACGTTGTGGTGCCTCGTACTCAAAGCTCAAAGGAAAAAACAATTGAACGAGGGAGAATTTTACTGCCTCAGTTATATACTGTTTCATATAAATTGGAATGAAATTTCACTTTTTTTTGGCAGCAATCTTTCTTTGAGCATTCCCCAACACAGCATCCTAAAGCAACCATTTTACCTGGAACCGAATGCACCCGTCATCTACGGAGGATTTACAAAAGCTTCATGTGAAGTTGTTTGCCTCTAGCCTCAGGGACACCGAAACTGATGGTACTGATGGTGGTTTACCACCAGGAAGTTCCCTTCAAATTGGCGACAGAGTGGAGAATCCCAGTGGTAAACTCAGGCACTTTCAATGATACAAGGAGGAAGACTAGTCTAGTTATAGCAGAAGTCCAGTTTTCTCTCAGAACACTTGAATTACAATATGCTGAAAGGTTATTAGGTAATTTTAGCCCAATGATGCCAAATAAGTGTAAGAATGAGTTGTTATCATTAACCAAAAAGAGGAAGTGTGATGTATTTGCTAGAATGGACCTGAATGAGAACAGCGCCAGCTTACGAATACCACAGTTTCCAAGAAGAAAAAAGGAGAATATGTCATCAAATTCTGCACTTTGATGGAAAGAAGGAAGTTGAGGTCAACGCACACTTTATGAACGGTTCCAAGATTCTAGCCAGTGACCTTCAAACTGTCAGTTTCAGTCAGAGACAAGACATTGACATGTAATAGCACAAGGTTACACAGATAAAGTTGATGGAAAGGGCTCTGCTGATTCAGGGAGCTCTCAAAGAATCTGAGCAGCAACAAGGATCCTGCAAATACATACATGTATACATGAATATTAAGTCTTAGTGAAGTCACCAGTACCAAAAACTCAGCACATAAAGGCGGAGGTTGGGGTAGTACAGTTGGAATGAAGGTATAGACGAGAGTGGTCAGTGAGTAGTAGGTTATAATGACTGCTGTACACCTCTGTGAATATGTTTTCAGTCAGCTGTTTGCCAAGCAGCTGAAAAATGAGCCACTGAGGGTAAAGCACGAATGAAGCAGCTGATGACAATCAGCTAATGCAAGCGCGACTTCAGTGCTCTGACTCAACTAATGCAGGGCTCCATTTAAGCATCCGCCAATCTCCAAGATTGTATGATAGCTTTCAAATGATTTAGTATTCAAATACGCGTAACGTATCAAAAAAAGAGAGTGTGTCTTTTCTGTATAAACCCTGTGTGTAGAAAAAAGGATGATTTAAAAAAAGAATTAAAATGACACTTGTCAAGGGCTACAGGCATAATATGCAAAAAAAATTAAAAGGAAATCCAAAGGGACTCTGAGTTCTGATTACACTGGCACATTTCCTTGAAGAGCCTGTGTCGGGGTGTAACATAAAATACAAGACACTTGAAGCTTAACACAGATGAATTTTCAGCTGTGTGAACGGGAAGGAGGAAAACATGGACGCACGTCAGGGAATCTACCCAATAATGGACACCTGTCTCTCTCCGTGGTAGCAAGTGATATCACACAAATTGCAGCTATACACAGACACTCCACAGATTCAAGAAGAATCCTTGACGTTGTAACTATATTTAATGTTCACTCTCGCAAATACATTCCGTATGAAAAGTCAGCCTTTGGAAATGAAGAAAAAACCTCGATGACTTTCTTATAAAAGCCTTGGGGCATTTTCTACGTTTTACAAAGCCGGGGTCACGCTGAAGTCGTGGGCGGATTTATGAGACGATGGGCCCCTGGACACAGACATGCAAAAGGACCCAAAACCTTTCCTACATAGGAACAAGACACACAGACATTATAGTTCTTTAGCCTCTTTTTGTGGTCATTTTGTAGTTGTTTCTATGTAGTCGTTTTGTGTCTCTTTGTAATTGCTGTGAGTCTCTTTGTACTCGTTTTGCATCTCTGTAGTTGCTTTGTTTCTCTCTGTACTCGTTTTGTGTCTCTGTGGTAATTTTGTAGTCGTCTCTGCAGTCATTTTGCATCTCTGTAGTTGTTTTGTCTCTCTTTGTAGTAATTTTGTGTCTCCTTGTAGTTGCTTTGTGTCTATTTGTAGTCAATTTGTGTCTCTTTGTGGTTGCTTTGTGTCTATTTGTAGTCATTTTGTGTCTCTTTGTAGTTGCTTGGTCTCTCTTTGTAGTCATTTTGTGTCTTTTTGTAGTTGGTTTGTGATTATTTGTAGTCGTTTTTTGTCTCTTTGTAATTGCTTTGTCTCTTTGTCGTCATTTTGTGTCTCTTTTTAGTTGGTTTGTGGTTATTTGAAGTAATTTTGTGACTTATTGTAGTTGGTTTGTGTTTATTTGTAGTCATTTTGTGTCTCTTTGTCGTTGGTTTGGGATTGTTTGTAGTCATTTTATGTCTTTTTGTAGTTGGTTTGTGTCTATTTGTAGTCATTTTGAGTCTTGTTGTAGTCATTTTGTTTCTCTTTGTGGTACTGTAGGAATGCACCGACTTTTTAGATAGCAATACCTGGGCTTTGGGTATCGGCCGATACCGAGTACCGATCCGACACCAGTCTTTAATTAATAAGCTGTTTGCCTCACTGTGTGGAAGTGACTGGGATCATTCTTTTATGTGTAAAACAACATCAGGCTTGACTTAAACATTGCTTTCCTAACTTTGTAAAATGAAAGGTAACAAATAAATACATAGATATACATTTACTGAATTGTTATTTATTATTAAAATAATAAATCCTACACCAGCAACTTGGTAAAACAATCTTAAAATTTCCTGTTAAACATTTACACTCCTTTTTAATGCAGCAACAAATTGGTCAAAACTTCAACAGGAATTAAAATTCCAGCATATCATGTATATAGTATATAAACAGAACTGAATTGAATGTCACTGATATCCGATCCAGCTATTTGAGTCAGTATCGGTCCGATATCCGATCCCGTCATTTTATGTTACTTTGTGGTCATTTTTTGTACTCTTTTCCTGGTTGGTGCATCTTTTTGAGTGACATTTTGTAAGTGAAGACACTTTGGGCCCCTGGACCTGTGCTGCCCGGTAGGCCTGTTCAGTAATGGCTGAAGTTAAACAAAAGTTGAGTAAAATATAAGATTGTAACCGCTGCTGTAGAAATAAAAGCCCGTGCTAGTGCCTGAGGGGTTTAGCCAAGACATGAGAGGGTCACAACCTCTGCTGGCCACGCTGTCTTGTCATTAACCCCCACCATGAAGACTGATGTGTACACGCCCAGACATACAAATAAACTGCTGCAGATGCACAAAAGTGCCTCACAGACACAGGGGTTGCCATTGTATAAATGCCTCCCCCACCCCATCCTCATTCATTTATCCCGCATCTGCCCTGCAGTAACGCCACAGGCACTTCTTTCTTCAACCTTGTGCGGTCCAATCAAAAGCTCTGTTGTCTCTCCACCAAAACAAGCCCCGTAACTCCTCGCGAAACTTGACTTTTTTTTTTTTCTCTCGACAATTCCTCGGAGACGGAGCAGCAGCTCTTTAACAAACAGCATATGCACGCAAAACAAAACAGCAGAGTCACACTACATCAGGAGTTTTCCACCTCCTGTTCGCTACGACGACCGTGCATCTGTTTTTCGCAGGAATCCTGTTGAGAAACATCTTCTGTGAACATGTAGAGGAGGAAGCCCAGTGTGTGTGTGTCTGTGTGTGTGTGTGTGTGTGTGTGTGTGTGTGTGTGTGGTTAGTCAGTCATGCGGCCACAGTAATCTCCATGAGTGCTGTCTGCTTCTCCATAAGGCCTGACTCAGACGGCGATGACCTCACCGCTGAATGGCTGGTTGTGTGTTTTTGTGTCAGCAGGGTTGTGTGTAGGTGTGTATTTGTGTGTCGCTGGCAAAAACAGGAGATGTAACGAATTAAAAACAGCAAGTGGTTTGATTTGTTCTCATCATCAAAGCGCCATCTCCGGTGCTTTGTGCTCCAGTTGAGTTGACATTTCTAAAAGAAATATTGCCCACTTGTCACGGGTTAAAAGAGATAAATCGAAGGGAGATTATCGTAGATGCCAGTAGCACCCTCGGGGGCTCACATCATCTTTGTGCACGATAATGAACCCACACTCTTCCTCCCTTCCCTTCATCCATCTCCTCCTCATCTCCTCTCCCCTGCCATCAGGCTCTGTGGCATCTCCGTCTATGCTTTCTCCAGCCTCAAGAGGACACAGAAATGCAAGAGTGGTATTTGTTTTTTTCCCCCTCAACCCTCCCTTTCTTTCTCTCCTTTGGCTCTCATATGATTCCCTTGAGCGTTACACACTCTCGCTGCTCTCGTGCACATGTATTCACATGTATTCACATGGCTGCGGTGCACCACGCCGAGGGCCTCCTTGGGTGAGAAATGGCAGCTGCAGAGAGAGCGAGATGGAGAGAGAATGTGGTGGCTTTTTGAGTGTTGCCCGTCGAGGACATGGCACTCTCAGTCGTTTGTGGCCATGCATACACTATGCATGTTAGCACGTGTGTGCAAATACAATATAGCTACACTTACACACATATTCCAGTGTCCTGAATACAGCCTGAATGATACATTGGCATGGCCGAGCCCAAGGCTGATTTTAGCTTGTCAAAGTTATATTGGTATTGGCTTATATTGTGGTGTTATTCTCAGTAACAGTAACAGTGAAAGTACATCTTTGACACAACTCTTAAATAACCACATTAAAAATATTTATATTAGCTGTTAATTTAAAACAAAAAGACAAATTGCTGGCATAACATCAGTATTGGCCTCAGAAATGCAGCATTTACAAGGCTCTAATGAATGGCGTGCTCATGAACCAGAAACTAAAGAAGACATTGGCATTTGTGCTGAAGCAATTGATCGATAAGTCAATCCACAGAAAAGTAATCAGCATCAGTTTTGTTAATCATTTGTGATTTATTTAGCAATGAGTCTAAGAGTCTGTAGTGACGCTAGCAAATCTGTGAGGCTCTGGTGCTAAGTCTGATACCGAGTGGGGCAGTGTTTTTTTTCTCTGTTTCTAACATGCTAACAATGACAATGCAAACATGTTTAGCAAGTATAATGTTTAACCATGTAAACATGTTAACATTTGCTAATTAGCCCTAACCCACAGAGGGACGTGTCTAGAAGTTAACCCCCAAGTTGCAAAAATGTTTGAAAATTCTCACGAGACTCGCTGTTGGACGACCTGCCATTGGACGACCTGCCATTGGACGACCTGCCATTGGAGGTCAATGCCTAACCTTAGGTGCAATGCCATTGTTCCGACGGTCCATTAGTCCGAAAAATGTCACGACAGCGCATTATCCCGAACAGAAGTATATGGCTAATTAATGAAAAGCAAAATGACGTCGGACCTTCCCAGTTGCAATGCTTTTTTTCCTAGCATGGTAAAGGCATGACCCGCCCTACTCTGCCTCTGGTTGGCTTACATTGATATTCTTACCCTAAACCTAACTAATCTCACTCCTCATGCCTGAACCCTACCAACCCAACCAACCCAACCAACGAAGGCATTCAATTCAACAAGATGGGAAGGTCCAATGATGTCATTCTGCATAATAATAAGCCATGTGCTTCTGTTTGTTCCATGTAGAGTGTGTTTTCGGAGCATTGGGCCTTTGGAACAATGGGCCGTCGGAACAATGGGTAGTCCCCTAACCTTATAACCATGCAAGGTCAATACCCAACCTCAACCAATCTCGTGAGAGTTTCGCAACTTGTGGGTTACCTTCTAGACACAACTGCCACAGAGTGCAGCTGAGGCTGATGGGAGTGTCAGCATAGAATCTGGTCAAAAATCAAAGTATCGATATGAAATTTTGACATGATGATGGCGCCATAGATGAAAAATCGGGATCACCAAAGTGATTACAATTCATCCTGAGAGGTACATGAAGGTGTGTACCCAATTTTGTGCCAATCGTTCTTGTAGATGTTGAGATATTTCACTGGATGAATGAAAAATTTGACCTGCTGAGATGGAAGGTCAGGAGTCAGGATCACTAGTCGGCAGGCTTCTGACACATTTCATGGCAATCCATCCAATAGTTGTCGAGATGTTTCAGTCTGGACCAAAGTGGTGGGCCGGCTGACATTGCCCTCCCTAGAGTCCACACCGCTAGCGTGGCTAAAAATAGCAAACTTTCACTGCTTCAAGCTTCTCAAATGTGAGGAATTGCTGTCTTGAACTGAATTGATTATCTTTTTTTATCGTTTAACACTTAATGATGTCACCTCGGACTCTGGAAATGTGAAAAGTTTGTAGCAGCCTATGTTACGCTGCTATGGACCATCTTCCTATAGATTGACCACTTATCCATAAGGGTAGTGAACTGTATCCTTTTGTTCAGAAAACCAAAAATGATAGACAGATTAATTGATAGTGAAAGTAATCTTTTCAATTAGTTGCAGCCTTATACTTTCCAACATCATTAAAGGGATAGTTTGGGTGTTTTGAAGTGGGGTTGTATGAGCTACTTATTCATAGTCAGTGTATTAACTACAGGAATAGTTTGAAGAAACAGACAGGAGTTACTGCACGGAACTAAAGCAATGTACTGCTGTGGACGGGGCCAGCAGAAAAAGAAATCAATATCAGTTTAAGTGTACGCTATATTTAGAATATTTTCACCGCTTTATCTTGCCGTCAGACAGCCGTTTCTGATGGGGAACTTAAGCTGTTTTATTCATTTATGCTCTCGCTAAAGCCACCAGACTCCATTGAAAAAACCTGTAATTTTACCTCACAGAACACATGGGTTACTGGTCTACCGCTGCCTCGATTGGTTAGTTTGTTTGTGCTACTGTGTGACTTTGGTTAGTTCAGATTCACTGAAAATCCGCTGAAGTTAACTAACTTTTAACGATAATTATCTATCGTTAAAAGTTAGCTAACTTGCCTTCTTGAAATGCTTGTTTTAATATACCCACTGAGCGTTAATTTCCACCAAGCGGAGAATTATTTCTGCCTTCAGTGCAAAACTCCAATCTGCATTTTCATCTCCCCCCTCTCTCTCTCTCTCCCTCATTTTCTGACACTTAACTCTCACTACACTCTGTCTTTCTCTCTCTCTCTCTCTCTCTGTCACCCCCTCTGACACTCTGCGTCTGCGGCTTTGACGGCTTCATTGCATGGACAGAATCAAAGTCTACGTGTGATGCAGTGACTCAAATGTACCTTTTGCTGAACACCCACGGATGCTGCTGTATCACGCTGCAGAGAAGAAAAAAAAACGCTTCTTTTTTTGCACATTCAGTCTGACTGCTGATGAGGCTGTAGAGCTGTAGAAGTGTGTGTTTAGTCACATGTTGGCAATAAGCAGCATACGGTCTGTTTAGAGGTGATGCACAGGTGTGTGTGTGTGTGTGTGCATGTAAGGATGTGCGTTTGTTCTTATCGGTTTTTCTTTTAAAGTATAAGATATTGCATGGGCATACAAATATGTCTTTTTGCATGGTGCATATACATGTGTGTGTGTATTTTGGAGTCTGGTGATGTAACTAACCTGATAACTACCTCGGCTGAGTTCTGATCAGATCTCAGGCGGTCTGCTTCCTGTCGGTAAGCTAAATAGGATTTCCCCAAAATCCTACCCTGCTGCCCTGCTCTCCTTTTATGAGCAGCAACACACTCAACCAGAGTCCCTTGTAATATTTGCTTCATTTACTTTGCTCCTATTACCCCTTAACAGCGCCGGCATCAGCACTTCCAGTATTTATAGCCTGAACCTTGAGCTGCTGTTCTCTTTGTTGCAGTGCTTTTTATGACAAGATTTTCTCACCCCTCCTCCTTTATCTCTCTTCAACCCCACCACTATCGTCCTTCTGTACTGCTTTCATTTCCTCCTTTCTCTCTCTTGCTCCGCAAACTCACTTCCCCTCCTTTCACCTCCGTGCTCTCTACGCTCTCTCTTTCTCTCTCTCTCTCTCCTGCAGAGCCGGACTGGGCGTCGCTGACTCTGGGTGTGTTCGTTTGCCAGGCCTGCTCGCTCCTTCACCGGAGCATCCCTCACATCAGCCGGGTCAAGTCTGTCCAGGACACGTGGGATGCCAGTGACGTGGAGGTACAGTAGGGCAGTAATAGCAAACATACATCGTACTCGCATCGCAAAACCCCCACTTAATTATATCCATTGTAAACATGTACACATCCTAAATAAAACAGCACTTCTCCTTTCTCTTAGTCCAAAGTTATTCAGCCTAAAGAGGACCTATTATGCTTATTTTCAGGTTCATACTTGTATTTTGGGTTTCGACTAGATCATGTTTACATGCTTTAATGTTCAAAAAACGCTTAAAAAAATACCTTCCCGAAAAGCCCAGTCTGCTCTGATTGGTCAGCTCTCTTGTGATTGGTCAACTGAACCAAACTCTTTGGACTCCGCTCCAGCTCCGCTCTAACTAGCTTTGTTTGAGGGTGTGCCAAACCGCTATAGGCAGGTATTTGCAAATGTGTTACTTGGTGACATCACCACGTTACGGTAGAAAAGGCGGGGCTTCAAGCAGGGTGTTTCAGGCAGTTCAGGAGCGATGTTTCTGTGGGGGAGAGTAACTCCCTTTGGCGTGGTGCAAACCTTTTACATGCACAAAAAAACTATATAATACACTGAAGGAAAGGGAAAAAGCACAAAAAGTGTAATAGGTCCCCTTTAAGGCATTATAATTCTCAAGTTAAAGGTACAGTGTGTAGGATTTGGCAGCATCCAGTGGTGTGGTTGCAGATTGCAACCAACTGAGTACCCTTTCGCTCACTCCTCCCTTTCCAAGACTGCGGTATAGTGAGCCGTAGAGTGCAATACCGTGGCACAAACTGCCACTTTAAATCACTCCTACGTTCCCCTCAAATTAAGGAATAATTTTGGGGAATCCGCCTTAACTCGCTTTCTTGCCGAAAAATTTGATGAGAGGATTGATACCACTCGCATATCTGGTAAATATGAAGCAACAGCCTGCAGCTTGTTAGCTTAGCTTAGCATAAAGATTAGAAACAGCTATTGTAGCTCTGTTTAAAGGTAACTAAATCGACAAAAAACAAAGTGTAAAAACGGTTGTACGGGGGTTTTGCGTCAGACGGTTTCTGCAACCAGTAGAGACCCCAGGAAGTTACTAGTATTGATCTTCTAATTTAATTCTCAGCAAGAAAGCGAATAAGCTCACATTTTGGGAAAAATTCCAAAATGTTGGAACTCTTCCTTTAAGAACAAATCTGTTAGCACAAGTGGTTCTTGCATGAGGCCCAATATAATGGCATCAACTGTGACCAAATTTAACTGTACTATATTTTTTTGTTTCTATGGAAACGATCTAGTCAGGGGACACTTTTTCTTAACAATATGACAGAAAATAAAGCAGGATGAGGAAACCTGTCACTGAACTAAAGGCAAAGTGCTCTACTTGCTGACACATGCTGTAAGTGCAGATCTCATTAACTCAAACTTCTGGCTGCTGTTTCTTTTTTTGTACTTGTAGGTCAGGGATGGGGTTTTAGGAAACTGGAGAACAATAGGTTACGAAGAAAAGTTGTATCTGGCTTAATACAGCCAATATTAAAGAGTTAAAAATGCTTTGATTGGCTGACACCAGCGCCTCAAAACATCTCTAGTCCTTGCCAAACAATGAATTCAACAACATTGCCCTTCAGCTGACCCTGACCTCCCTTTGGAAGGAGAGCGTTTCCTCACAGGGATCAATGAAGTCCCATTCCATTAGTGAGACTGTTTACACTTATGTGTAAAAAAGAAGCTGAGCTGTCGTGTGCTTTGCAAATATGCCCCCTTCAGAAATATGTCAGCAAGAAACATGACGGCTGTGCAAATTTGTGAACACAGAAATAAATATTCTGAGGTTTGTAAAATGTTGCTTTTGCTTTGCTACGGAAGAGTGAAGTTGCCCCTCGAATGAATCATGTCAGCGGTTTAACACCACCACTGGGTGACAAAAGGGACTTTTGGGACTTTGGAGGAGGTGATGCTGGCCTGAGTCATGAGGAAAAACCCAACGGTTGGGGATGTGGGAGGACAATATTTTAGATTGGGATGTAAAGGGGATTTGACTTAAGAGGAGAGTGAGGTTGTAAGAGGTAAAATGTACGAATAATACTGTGGAATGGTGAGTGTTTGGAGGCTAAAACACCTAAACACAAGCAAGAGTATTTGACGATTGGACGACTAGATTTGATTGCAGTGTTTGAACAAAGGATAGTGAAGGCTTTGTGTTAAATCTCCCCCTTCTGTAATCGTAGTATTGGGAGAGTTTAGGCTTTTATTTTTGAGACTTCTGGAGCTGTTGTGGTCCCACTCCAATAAAACATCCACAATCAGAGGAGACACTTTTGTCCTTTTCAAAATAATCTTCCATCTTCACAGGAAACAACTTCCTTAGGTTTAGGTAACAAAGCTACTTAGTTAGACTTAGGAAAAGATCGACTTGGTTAGGATTAGGCAACAAAACGACTTAGTTAGGCTTTAGGAAAAGATCGTGTTTTGGCTTAAAATAACTCCGGAAGTGGCCAAATTTACTGTAAGTATGTATGTAAGTATGCTAGAAATAAATCAACATTGACTTCTGGTTTCACACAGGACACAAACGCCGGTCTCTTGGGCAAAAGTCCGCTATTTTTAGACCCACCCATCAACCTCCACCACCTTTATATTTCTTGGTTGTCGATTATGTGAATTACACACAAATTGATTTTGTTGGCTATACACAAATTACAGTGCATTACTTTTTGTAGGTATAGCCAGCCTGGACTTGTCAAACTTGACTTGGGACTTGAGTGCAAAGACTTAAGACCTACTTGTGACTTGCAAAACAATGACTTGGTCCCACCTCTGATGTGACGACTGAAGGAAAGTCCCCGAAACTATCTTGAGATGAACTTTTCTTCAAGCAAATCAGCATTTTATTTTGAAGAATGTCTTTATGGCTTGTGAAAGCCTTTCACTGCCAAACAGGGTAATAGTAGCCTTAATAGGAGCTTACTGTTACAGCCGCGGGTGAAGGAGTACAATGGAAAAGAGCAGTTTGGAGAAAGTTATTATCAGACAGCTGCAAAACTAAGAACAATAAAATAATTTGAAGAAAATCATTCAAGTGTACAGTTGCCACACAACAAGTAACTCTATATTAAGGCTACTGGGACTTTCAAAAGGATGTGGTTGACCACATTTTTCTGGGGCCGTTTTTGTATGTGTACATGTACTGTATGTGCACGAGCAGATGGTTGTAGAACAAATGAGATCCGTTTTATATGATGTCATTGTAGAGAGGAAAAATCTGACTTTCGTTATAATATTTGGTTATTTTATTGAACAGTAACTGAATGTCATGCTCTGCAGATACTTGCAACTCACAGCCTGGAATAGTGAGCATGTTACATAAAGGGAAGGCATACCTAATAAGAGCAGGGGTGATTATTAAATGGCACCAAATGTTCCTGCACGAGCTTTCGCTTTCACGACACTGATATCATGCTCTAAATGTCACATCTGAGGTGTCAGATGCATCACATTTTGGCAGCAGATGTGTCACATGTTGATTTCCGTGGCTTTCTTCAGAGGTTTGTGTTTCGGTTGAATTTTCTGCCGCTATTTGACCTTCACAATAAGACGCCACAGTGCTGCGTGTCTTCCCAGAGCCCCTCAGAGGATAAGAGAGGCGAGTTGAGGGATTCAGCCAGCTGGATTGGGCTCAGGGATTATCCTCGGATGAAACGCACAATGGAGAGAACGAGAGGAAGAGGGCAGACACGTCCCAATGCAGTGTAGCCAATTCCACAATTAATCCCGTATCTGAAGAAGTTCTGTCACATTTAGGATTTTCTATGCTTTAGCCCATTTGTTGATGTCTCATTTAAAGTTTAATGCTGTTTTCTTTTTCCTATTGTAGTGTTGTTGTCACCATTCTCCAGGTTTTATTTCTTTGGCTGGTATGAAAGAAGGGTTTTCAGAATAAAGGGTTTTCAGAATAAAATACCTTTAAACTGTGGCTGGTTAGATATGCTATTTGATCAAATTGATCTGGCTTCCCATTTATGGAGGACGGAAGCCGCCAAAATAAAAAATGAATAAATAAATAACTCGATAATGCATTTTTCCCCTATTTATTTCCCCAAACTTATTTACTTATACATATATATTTTATAAATATATATTTTTAAAAAATTAATAAAAATAGATACATTAAGGGAAAATCAAATAAAAAAGTAGATAGGGGAATTAATACAAAAAGTTAATAAATAAAGAAGCAAATTAAAACTAAAATTCTGTCACATTTTATCAATTAATTAATGCCTCTGTTTATTTTTATATTATTTTTGGTACATTTAATGGCATATGTATATATTTATTTATTTATCGAGTCATTTCTTTATTTGTTTTTTTTTTGGCAGGTTCCGTCTTCCATACCCATTCACCCTGTACATGAAAAAGGCAGCATTGTGGAATCTACTGTATATTGTATTGAAGTGAATATTTGACTGTGACTGTGACCAGTATTTAGATGACCAGGCTGTGTTGTCCTGTCTCCCTCTCAGTTGATGGCTGCTACGGGAAACAATGCAGCCAAGGCCAAATACGAGCAGAAGGTTCCTGCTTTCTACTACAGACCAACACACACTGACTGCAAGTAAGTGCTCCTTCTTTCACTCGACTCTTTCACAAAACACAAATACATGAGGTGCAGCCAGTATGATTTTTATAAAGGTCAGTGTTTTGTGTCAATGTGTAATACAACCTTTAATGAACAAAATATCACAGGTGACTTTCAAGTTCACT
Source organism: Hozukius guyotensis (assembly GCA_916700995.1). Lineage (NCBI taxonomy): Eukaryota > Metazoa > Chordata > Actinopteri > Perciformes > Sebastidae > Hozukius > Hozukius guyotensis. The sequence goes on along the minus strand of CAKALU010068742.1, from coordinate 84,984 downwards.
TCTATTTTGACAACTGTTTCCTCTATAAATAAAGAGGTAGAGAGTGGTGTGTCCTCTTTGGTTGGCATTGCTAACAGGAGCTAGCTGGCTACAGCTACATGCATGAGGGCGTTTTTCATGGAAGAAATCTTCTTGACGTGCAGCTAAAAATGTATTTCATAGTATGGAAAGCACAGGAATAAACAATATAAATAATGATTGTTTAAAGTTATGAGTAACACCTGTGCTCTTCCTACTATGACAAGCAAAGATACCACAAACTACAAACGTCTATTATTAATATTTGTATTATGAATTTTAAATTTATGGAGATTTTATATTTGTAAAACTTCCCCAGAGCTTAGAAAAGCTATCTTTATTTGCGTAACGTCTCAAAGTAAACTCTATATAAAGTCTATGAGCAATATGCGGATGGGGCCATTGAGAAACATTAACGCCTCATTTCCACATAGCTCTGTGTACGTATGCGAGTCAAAGTCCATTCTTTCTGATGGGAACCTCTGTGATCTCCGATGTGTTTGTGAAACTCCTCCTTCTGTTTTTTTGGTCCATAATTTGCCTCGTGTATGTTGAAAAATTTGACCTTTTGCGGCAGATAACGGAATCACCGGAAGTTAGCAAATTAGCGAATTAATAGCTGATTGATTGGTTGATAAATGTAATGCAGCTCTATTTATAATTTTTTTCCCAAGTGCAAAATTCGATGGCATATTTAGCAGTTTTGTGAAATATTTTATTTAAAAACTTATGAACCACTATGTACGCACGCTATATGTTACGCAGCAGTATACCACCAATGTTAACCTTAATGTTAACCCTTTTCACTTGAGAAAAAATTTAACTTGACTTCTCCCCCATATCTGTGTTGGCGTTTCCATCCATCCGTGAAGAGACGCACTTCCTTCCTTGCGTTGAACACTGGGGGTCCGTAATTACGAATTTACGGACACAAAACAAAACTGTGTAGAAACGAGGCATAATGCACGTGCGTCGTGCACACAATACGGAAGTAAACCCAGCTTATGCGCTGTTTGAGCAATTTTTTATTCAGGTGACTGGGCGCCATCTTTGAGTCCAGTATCCAGTTCTTACTGTATATATAATACATCCATGCTATAGAGTCGGGTGTTAATTACCCGTGGGTACGTTACTAGGAGCAACCTCTTCATGTCATTTGACATAGTCATTTGATTTATTGTAATATAATCATATTGATTAGTGCAGTTTTAAAGTCTTATTTCTGTATGTAGCCTAATGTTGGCCCTTGTTGAGCCTCAGTGAAAAGAAAATGCTGGATGCAGAGTCAGTTACACTGTATGCTGACAAGTGCATAAGTAATGCTAATACCACGTTGTGAAGTTTATTACTGTGAAAGAAGATATAATGTACTGGTTCACACCTGTGCTTAAATATCTCTTCCTCTTTGTGGCCTATAAAAAGTGTTCACACACCCCCATGGACTATTTCATGTGTCATTGTTTTACAACTTTGAATCACAGTGGAAACCTTTTTGACAACATCACTGCTCCGTACGCATACATTTGAATTTTATGTGGAGGCTGCTGCATAGTACACACTTTTATGTACCAACAAACATATATATTTTTGAATCTGCCTCCAGGAATATTTTTTTTTATCTTACCTTTTACTTCTTCATACACTTTGGTTGTATAAGCTGAGGTAGTGACACAGATTTTCTTGGACATTCTAGCCTTGTCCATCCATCTCTCTCTCTTGTGTCTGCCTCCCTCCAACAGGAGTTGATTAAAATAGACAGAAACCGAGCTAAGACAGGTAGAGTGAGAGGAAGCGCAGATGAAAGAGAAGTGTCTTCCTCAGTGTCTGCGCCACGGTGTCTGTTTGTGTTCACTCACTCTGCTCCCCTGAGGACCGCGGGCTTTAGTTCCAGTCCAGTGTCACTAGGAGGTGTCATTCAAAGAGGTATCCGCTAAGAGTACGACACTTTACCTCCTGAACGCTTGTTTGGAGCCTGAAGGGGAGACTGAGAGGTAGAGAAGGAAACGGGATGAGAGAGATTGTTGGCATGGTGATGTGCTGACTGTTGCCATCCTCACACTGAGGAGGAAGACTAAGTCTAAAATTGAGATTGCTTTCTTTGTATGGTAGAAAGTGTGGAAACAAAGGCATGTTGTTGAACATAAGCTCAAGGACTATTCCATTATTCAGTTTAATCAGGACCTAGTAACAAAGTAACAACAGAGAAAAATTTAAAAAAAATATGAAATGCTCTTTCATTGTAATAATCAATACCACTCTTATGTATGTGTGTGTAATATGAAGCTACAGGTTAGCTAGAGATATGATATATGATATTTTTTCAAGTCAGCACACTGACACACTGACAGCTGTTGTTACCTGTTGGGCTGCAGTTTGCCATGTTATGATCTGAGCATATTTTTTATGCTAAATGCAGTACCTGTGAGGGTTTCTGGACAATATCTGTCATTGTTTTGTGTTGTTAATTGATTTCAAATAATAAATATATACATACATTTGCATAAAGTCAGCATATTTGCCCACTCCCATGTTGACTAAAGTATTAAATACTTGACAAATCTCCCTTTAAGGTACATTTTGAACAGATACAAAATGTGCCGTTCATTTGTGATTAATCGTGGTTAAATATTTTAATCGATCAACAGCCCTAAAATGAATAAGTATTAATATGTATACATAATTAAGGGTAATTTCATCCTCACACATTCTTTGTATTTGCTTACAAAAATTTCAATAAATAAATTGTGTTTTGTAAATGTAGACTACCAGCAGCTGAGACTCGTCACAGGTGCATTTTTACTTCTACAAACGGTATAAACGCAGATGATAACACTCACAGCTTAAAATGCTATTTAGTCCTATTTGACTAAAAGGGCCATTTGAGTATAAGACACTCAACTCTTGGATGTCTATAGGATAGGGCTTCACGATATGAGGAACATGTGTGATATGCGATATGCGATGACGTTGATAGGGATGCACCGATCTGACTTTTTCAGTCCCGATAGCGAAGGCTGGGCTTTGGGTATCGCCCGATACAGAGTACCGATCTGATACCGATCCAGTGTTTGAAGGAAGTCACTGGGAACATTCTTTTATGTGTAAGGCAACATCAGGCTTGACTTAAACATTGCTTTCCTAACTTTGTAAAACAAAATGTTACAAATAAACACAGAGATATAAATTTACTTGATTGTTATTTATCATTAAAATAATAAATCGTACACCAGCAACGTGGTAAAAAATCTTCAAAATGAACAGGAATTACAATTCAACTGTTTTTAATGCAGCAACAAATTGGTCACAACTTAAACAGGAATTAAAATCCCAGTATATAATGTATATAGTATACAAACATAAAATTGAACTGAATAGATCGGCCCCATTGTCACGATACCCGATCCAGCTATTTGAGTCAGTATCGCCCGATATCCGGTATCGGTATCGGTGCATCCTTAGTTGTTGAATATTGCCATGACGATATTACTTGCGATAAATAAACAGATATTAAAGTGTACCCAGTTCTGCTAAAATACAGCATATTGCTTGTTGAGTTAAAAAAAATGAAAGGAAATGATATCCAATATTCTTTTATTGAAAAAATTGAACACTGAACTGAACACAAAGGCACCATTAACAAAAAAAAAAAATCAATGATAGCTACATTTTAAAGTGCAGTCAGTTTTTTACTGATTCTCTCTTTCAACTAACTCAGAAAATCCCTGAGTTGACATTGCGATGAAGATAAAAAAAACAATATATTGTGCAGCCCTACTGTAGGGACACATCACCATGTTGGATCAGTGACGACAGAAAGAAAGACACGAGCATTTTGGTGTTTTCTATGCATTGTCAAACAAGAGGGGATGATGTAACAATCCCTTTTTTATATCTTCATTTGTTTAACATAGCTTGTTCCTCACATCATTATAAGCAATCCTCTATCTTCTTATAAGACTACATCATGGCATAGGGTACTTACTGTATAGGTCACTTGACTTAAAACTATAGGATATTACTTCTGTTTTATAATGTTTGTGTAGTAAAATAAAGTATAATACTGTGTAGAAAAGGTTTCATAACTCATAATTCATAACTGATGTGAAAGCTAACTGTGTGTGTTTTTCTATGTCTCCAGGATGCTGAGAGAGCAGTGGATCAGAGCCAAGTACGAGAGGAATGAGTTTGAGTTTATTGAAAAACAGGAACCTTACTCTGCAGGTACGTGCACGCCGATATGTTTGTATTATTATGCTTGTGAGGACCCTCATACAAGCTGATTTGTTTTCAAGCTGAAGCAGATCCAGTTTCCCCTCTGATTGAAATAAGACATGGCCACACAACTTGAATCTTTAATGATGACATGTGCATTGAAAGGGTCTCAGCTATGTAAAAACACTATTAAAGGACTAGTTTGTCATTTTTGGTAAATACACTTGTGCGCTTTCTCAACTTTCATAGCTTCATATTTGCTGGATAGATATGAGAGTGGTATCAATCTTATCATCTAACTCTGGGAAAGAAAGCGAATGAGCCTATTTCCCAAAATGTCAAATGCAGCTTTCAAAGAAAAATGTTAAAATGTCATGGCTCAGTATTCAGAGAAAACCTTAGAAACGCCTCTCTGCGCTAAGCTAACCTTAAGAGTTAAGACCAGCAAAATACCCTTTCCTCATCTCCTCATCTAACCTTATTAGTAAAAACTGCCACCATTGTGTGGGCAACTGGGCAGTTCTGTTTTTTATGCTAAAAACATTGCTGAAACGTTGCAGTGTTGTTATTTCATGATTGTCTGTAATTGGCCTGTAAATATAGTGCAATATCTAATATTCGTCCTCATTTTCTGAATACAAAGACACCAAATAACACCAAATGGAGATATTGTTGCATGTGTTGTTGCTACATGTCATCAGCTGTGTTTCCGTTCACATATTTTTATACGCATTTTGAAGTATTGCATCAGAAAAGCTGTATGGAAACGCCAAAATTCAATACAATTTCCTGCGAGAAAAACGATTTTACGCTCGCTTGAGGTGGTTTTTGCCTTCGTCGAAAAAGAGTTGACGTGCAAATGGGATGTGGAAACGCCTTTGCCGAATATATTCTGATGTAGCAAACATTTAACTTACATGACTGATCAGCTGTTTCTGCTGTCGGCGTCTTCTTGGATGTTCCTATAACGTGCTAATGCTCGTCTTCGTCTCTAGACAACATGAAACATGGCCAATACTAGCTGACATGAAAGAACAATTAAAATTTGCCCAATTTTTTTGCCCAACAAATTCCTCGCAGACCTCTCTCCATTTTTCTCTCGTAGGTGGTTAGATGGCTGACTTGTTTTGTTTCCGGTTCACAACCTCTACTTCTTATACTCTGTTTACTGGCAGAGTACAGCCACCGGTAGCCTATAGCGCCAACCAAACTATACTGTAGCTGCGTTTATTCGCTCATTTCAAAAGTTTGCTTAAAATGAGCTTGACGGTTGAACGGAAACACGGCTGTTATCACCAGTGTCTTCTAATGTCGCAAGCTGCAATTGGGAAAAAAAAAAATCCTGTTATGTACCAATGTTTTTTTAGCAGTAGATGCGTTCGCCCAGTTAAAAGTATAGAAAGAATATAAACACGCGCACAGATTCATGCATGCACAAACACACTCATATAGAAGCAAAAATGGCCGGCATGTTGTCGTGCTGATCTTGACTTGTTTACCCTTCGATAAGCAGAACCTTGAAAACCCCTTGGACAAACATCTCCCAGTGGACGACGGTAGCTGGAATTCAATTATCCTGAAACACCCATCCCCGACTTTCAAACAATCATTTTCATCCTTCGTCTCCTAAGTGGTTGCGGGTATGTTTGCGGTTTAAAGCGCCGCCGTTATATTCAAGCGGTGACACTGTAATTGCCACTGCAGATGAATAGAGGTGCCATTAAAACAGTTTAATGTGTGTTTGGTTGGTTGGTTGTGTGCAGCATTTGTGTGTGGGGTGGATGTGTGTGTGTGTCAACTAGTATACATTTCACGCTTGTTGTAGATGGAGCTTACTGATTGGCTTGCAGTGACCTCATTCGTTTATTGTTACACACACACACACACACACACACACGCAGACAGAGTGTAATAATATGAGTCATTCTGTCATCTCTATTTGTGCATTCATGCTTTCTTCATCACTCATTGTGTGGTGCATGACATCTCTCTCTGTGTGTGTGTGTGTGTGTGTGTGTGTGTGTGTGTGTGTGTGTGTGTGTGGGGGTGGCTGAGGTTGACTATTGGCAGTAACCTGGCCTCCACAGCGGCCAATGTTAATATTGATCTGGTATGCAAAGGATAGGAGGGAAGAAAAAGAGTGTAAAAGGGAAGGAGGCGAGGGTGGGGACAAGGAGGGCTATTGATCAATGAGGTAATGCCAGTGTAGGTGAATGTTTCATGTCAGAAAGTCACAGCCGCAAAGACACACACACACACACGCACGCACACAAAGACGGAGCTGATTGAGTCCAGGGGACGAGAAGACAGAAGAGAGCGAATCAATGGCAGTGGGCATTTAATAAGGAGAATGTAAAAGAGATCAATAGAGTAAAGGAATTGTGTGTGAAGGATTAGATTATGATACTGGAAGTATTGTATTTTGGTTTTAATTGATATCCCCTTTATCCATTCCTTCTCTTTTTATACACACTAGTGCAGCGCCCGTTTTAAAACATGCCTGTTCAGAAAGTGACGATTGCTTGACCTCCGGTATTGCTGCTCGCAGCTTTCTCAAGAACCGCCCATCTGAACAACTTCACACTCGACTTGACACTGCGCTTCCTGAGCAATACACCTGCCATGACATAGTTGCGTTCCGTAGCAATGCTAGAGTATATATGTGGCATTTGGGGTGCAAAAGCTCACTCAAACGTCGACGGGGAAACTATTCATACCGGCAGTGATGCAAATTTGCGACAGTTGCGACACTTTTTCAATAAAAGGTTTGAACAGATTTGTGCAGGCAGAGGACCAACTACCGGGATCCTATTGACCCAGAGCAGCGTCTGGCAGTCTGTCTGAGGTGAAGTGTTGTACGTATAGCCTAAACTACCGTAAGCTATTTTAGTTTCCTTTTAGCGAAATGCTCTGAGTGAATTTGCCTCTGGTAAACAGTTACGCAGTGTATACGTCTAAGGGGCTTTTATTGTGAAAGGTAAGAACAGAAGGAGTGGGTCTGGTCTGCGTTGCCTTTGTCAATGTTGAAAGGAGTAATAAAGTTTGCCGTCTTGGTTCGGACTACAGAGCCTTCATGTTGTTGTTTACTATAGTGTACATATTGAATATATCCGTTCTGCACAACCTGATTGGTTGATGCATTTATTTGCGGTGCGAAAGCTCAGAAAAATCGACTTTTAATATTTGCATTCTGTGTGAAAGAACTCATGACAAAAACAACAGTTCGAAAAAATATATGGAATATATGCAAATTAATCGCACAGAAAAAATGCCTCAGTGTTTAAAGGCCTTACTTCACTCTCAGGCTACAGACTACACACTCCGACAGAGTAGGTGGCGGTTGGTATGCGCCTTTAAAATTGGTTTTGCGAATGCGATCTGCCAATAAACACAAAAAAAAGGAGAAGAACCCACTCTGATTGGTCAAGAAGATAGCGTTCCGGCTGCTCTAAACAATGTTTGCGACATGCCACAATGCGTTTCAGAAGTGTTCCAGAAGCAGCTCTCCACTAGGAATCCCTCAATACTCTACACAGAGGGCACATAACGCACTAGTATTAAATACGTCCTGTAGACATCAAGAGCTCGCACTGGACAATTCAATTTAATTCATTATGCTTTATTGGCATGAATGTAACAAGGACAATATTGCCAAAGCGACACTGCACATCCTTGAGGTCCTCAGCAACACACCCGCTATGTATGAAGTCGATCGGATGAACGTTTGTCGAGATAATTGAAGGACAGACAGACAGAGACTCCTTCCATTTTAGTTAGATGAGAAATCTTTCTTCTAAATTTATCATGTAATTTTTTTTATTCTGTACTTTTCTACGTAATCATTCAGGGCAAATTAACTCCTCTTTCATCCCATTCTTGTCATTTTCAGCGCAACTTTATTCTCCAATTGGTGCTCATTATAAAAAACTCTGGATAACATCACGAGTCAAACGGCTGAAATGTAAATGAGTCACCGGATTATGCTTAGACATCTTCCACCCATTAAGGCACAAAAATAGATCCAGATTAGAAAGAAAACACGTCACAGCGTGACCAAAATAGAAGAGAAAAGACAAGAAAAGGAGGCTGTGTAGGAAGAGCTTTTTTTTTTTACCAAAAATAGACAGCATTACAGGCTATAAATAGAACAGCATATCATTAACATGGAAATGGATGTTCTTTTGGTTTTTTAGAGACAATCAAATCTCTCTGTGTCGTTTCATGCTGCATTTCCTGCTAAATCCTTCCCGGTCTGTCTGTTTGCCTCTTGGATGTTTTCTGTCTCTCTCCGTCTCCATTTCCTTCCTCCGTCTTCTAAATGCGATTTCAAACGATCTTTGATTTCTGCTTAACTCATGTATCATCTTACCACAAACCAGTTACAACATCTCACCATTACCATTATAAATGCCTCCTCTGTTTAATCTCTCATCTGCTCCGATGGGTTTTTGATAACAGCCTCCCAACCTCAAACACTTCTTTTTCTCTCTCTCTCTCTCTCTCTGCCCAGGGTACAGAGAGGGGTTTCTATGGAAACGAGGAAGAGACAACGGTCAGTTTCTCAGCCGAAAGTTCATCCTGTCGGAGAGGGAGGGGGCGCTGAAATACTTCAACAAGCAGGATGTAAGCGAGATGATGCAGCTGATTTTTAAAAGGTGTTTATAACAACACTCAGGAATATGAGACTTTCACTATTTGTTGTTCACGCCCTCCTCCACCAAGGCCAGGGATCCCAAAGCGGTGATGAAAATCGAGACCCTCAATGCCACCTTCCAACCGGCCAAGATTGGAAACCCCTGCGGCCTGCAGATCACCTACCTGAAAGACAACAGCACAAGGAACATCTTCGTCTACCACAGCGATGCTAAGGTACACCGTCTAACACTAATACAGGGTCAGTAGTATAATATGCATGCTGTCTGCTTTACTAAACGCACTCGGACTTGGAAATGTCCCTTAATAATTCATCTCCTTTTGGCTTTTTTTTCTCCGTATCTGTCCATTTGTAGTATCAGTGGCTTCAGTGTAGCTACAGTGCAGTCACATAGTGACACAGTTTTTGTTTTTTTGGCTCTGAGACAATGACTACGAGGGTAAAGTGCTGACTTTTGGCTTTAATTCAAAGGTGTCTACATCTACATTCAGGGAAAAGACTAGGAATTGACTTACTGTTCAAAAATTTGGAGGGCTATGGAAAAAAAGGGCTGCGACTGCTACAGTTTACAACTAGTATGGACGTGAGTGACCTCAAACAGCTGAAAGTCAGCACTTTAAAGGTGCTCTATACCAGTGTTTTTGAAACGTTTTTTCTGGGGAACCACTTTTTAAAAATGGTAAACGCAAAGAGCGAATTTGTGTGAAAATGAACATTCCTGACCATTTTTACCGGGGCCGGCCCTTCAACCCCCCCAGAACCCTAACCCTAGCCCCGTAAACCGCAACACACATCAGACACCACAATGGTTTTAAAACAAAAATTAATTGTTTTATATTCATGAATAACTGTATTTATTAGAATATAAATAAACATTTGGTCCCTGATATTGTTGGTTTAAAAGTGTTAAAGTCAGTTTAACTAAAAGTATATTTCTTTCTTTCTTTATTTGTTCATTTGTTTGCGTTTCGAGGAGATCTACGTTTCATAAATCACAACTTTGTTTTATGCTTGTTACTGAAAACATATACACATGTTAAATACTATAATTAATACTATAAATGAGACCAAATTAATGCATTTATGCAAGTTGACAGGCTCTCGTTTTTTTCCTCTCATCAGTAAAACAAACAGAGCCTTTCATATTAGATTCAATGTTATAAGTAGGCTACAATTATCAGAACAATACGAACATTCAGGCTCCCTCATGTGGCTCAAAGGTGTACTGCAGATATATATCTAATAAACTATGGAAGAAATTGAAAATTGAAAACAAATTTATTTGGCCACCCAAATGAAATCTCCTGCGACCCACCTGTGGGCCCCGACCCAGTCTTTGGGAATGACTGCTCTATACGATATCCAGAGCATTCATACAGCAGCAAACAACTAGTAGCTATGTTAAAGGGACTATTTGTAACTTTCAGAAATGCTTGTTAACAGCAACACCTGTGGCTGTTAAGTCAACGAAAGTCAGCGTTGGGCTCGCGCTTGTTCGCTCTAAATAGACATGAACGAGCATCGCTCAAAACAGTGAGGCGACACACGTCAGCTAAAACCACAATATCACTCTATATTTCACCTGCTTGGCAGTAATGTTAGCTGACCAGACGAAGGTCTCTCCATGAATCACTGCTGATCCCAGTGATGGCTTTGAGGCTGAAGCAGGCCTTACCGGCCGACGGCGCCATTGTGGAAGCTTAGCACCCACCCTCCGGTTCCCCCTCAGGTTAACACCGTTAGCTGTATCAGCACAGTTGCCATTGTTTTCACTGTTAGCACCATTAGCTGCGAGCTGCCGGCTCAGCCGTCGCCATGTTGAGAGCCGTGCAGAGGCAATAGAAATGCTCCCAATCTTGCATTTAGCACCTTTAACCTCATATAGGCATTGTTTTATTTAAAAAATCAAAGCCAACACTATTGAAAATGTGTCACAGTCCTACAACATATAGACTGCACTGTATGTCTAATGTGAAATATGTTGTTTTTGCAAGTTTTGTTTTATTATTTTGGGCTTTTTTTTTCTTAAATGGATTTGAATTTAATGATGGAAAGGCCCCACATTCGCCCCAGCATCCACCTGTAGGGGGGTATTATCGTCACTCCCCACTCCATGCTGCGCTCAGCTTGGTGCTTCCTCGTGGGGAGCGATGAGTTCAGAGCCTAGACGCCAAATGTCAGCGCTGTACATATTCACATTTTAACTGTTCCACATGAATAGACTGACTGAAATACAGATAAATGCATCTTTTATTATTTGTTTTATCCATGTATCTACAATAAAGCGGTGGTTAAAGTATTTTACATTATTTAGTTTGTAGGGTCAACAGCAAACCTTTCGGAAAACATGATTTGTAAATGCTATAGTAGCACTATATTATATGGGTCCCATAATTTCCTGGGAAGTTTCCTGGAAAGAACGATGTCATTTAGTACTAATGATTTAGAGGAATAGAGACAACAAACCCACTCGTTTATTTCGTTTTTTGAGAAATTGTTGCATAGTTGTGTCGATTTTATAAACTCTACATACTCTATATGTATATACAGTATATATATACGTGTGTGTGTGTGTGTGTGTGTATGTGTGTGTGTGTGTGTGTGTGTGTGTGTGACCTCTGTCTCTCCAGAGAGAGAGAGAGAGAGAGAGTTAATGAAAAAGCAGACTATTAGACAGAAGATGGACAGATATGAATAGCCATTGAGGAGAGTGCATGTATCCTGAGTCTGAAGTAGCGCTGCTCCCTCTGCTGGCTGAGTCGTGCTCCTGAAGTCTGTGACAGAAAAAGAGTTCATTGGGTTCATTCAGTGTCACAGCCACTCTTGTTCTGTGGTGGAGTTATCGACAGCACTGCAGCATCCACACAAGCACAGACACCTTTTGACTACACCTTGCTGATGCCTTCACTGGCATCGGAGAAAAAAACCAAAACTCACTCTGAGCCCAAAACACATACTGTGAAAAGATACTGCGTGAATCCCAGCAGGATATGGTGCAACTGACTGGTGTTTGCTTTTCACAGGAGATGGTCGACTGGTTCAACGCTATCAGGGCGGCCAGGTTCCACTACCTACAGGTGGCCTTCCCTGGAGCAAGTGACGAGGAGGTGAGGATTTAATCACACAACTTATTTTTTTTATGGAGAATTGTCAAAGGTGTTTGATCACGATGCGTTCCTAAACCAAGAATGGAACCTCACGGAACATTACGAATAATTCAGTCACTGTCAGATAGAGGATTTTTTAGGGGTTGACCTTTGAATAACAAGTGTTCTTTTTACTATTACATGCATGCTTTTATTTCATGTGATTCTCTTGTTTTCGCCTCCAGCTGGTGCCCAAACTGACCCGAAACTTCATGAAAGAAGGATTTATGGAGAAAACAGGTCCAAAGGTTTGTACTGTGTGGAGATGGCTCGCTACCACTTTATAACGTTCGATACCGCAACCTTGAGTATCAGCCGCTACGGATACCAATCCGATACCGTTTTTTTATCCTCTCTTAAACAACTAATTTTTATACATTTAATAACTCGTGTTACTTTACAAATTCAGCTTATTAATACAAAATATAATTAACTCATAAATGTTGACGTATTATTATAGACTAAACTAACAACAACAGTACATAAAGTCATTAAAATGAGCTCCACAGACGCCGACATAGAAGACCGTACGTGACAGATTTGGGTCGGATCGGATTATACTTTTTCTCCGATATCCGATCTAGTGATTTTGGCCAGTATCGGATCGATACTGAGTATCAGGAGTAATAATATTACTGCACTACGCCTCAATTTCACAGTTACATTTGCCCAAATCCTACCAAAGTGCCTGCAGGTCACAAATAGTATAACGGTTTCCAACTTTTTTGCCTTATGACAACTTCAAATGAAGCAATGTCTACTTGCACTCCCTCAACACATTGCAATGAGTGATCCTTCAGAATTCTTCTTTGAATAATTGCAGATAAATTAATTTGAGTAGTTGAGGCCCGAAATTATATTATTAATTATAATTTTGTATATCAGAACTTTCTTTTTTTTTTTACTGTTAAAGCTGCAGTTGGTAACTTTGAGCAAATATGATAAAAAGTTATTTTTAGAAAATAGTCACTATATTCTGACAGTAGTGCATGAGACAGATAATCTGTGAAAGAAATCCTGTTCCTCAGAGTCCTCTTCTCTCTTTCTCTGCCACAGCACACAGAGGGCTTCAAGAAGAGGTGGTTTACTATGGATGACAGGAGACTCATGTATTTCAAAGACCCGCTGGTAAGAAGAGGCCTGCGCCCTCATTATCTCTCCTTCTGACTGATCACTTAGTTTGTTCACAGGACTTCCTCTCTGTCTGTCTGTCTGTCTGTCTGTCTCTCTCTCTCCCAGGATGCCTACGCCCGCGGTGAGGTCTTCATCGGCAGCAAGGAGAACAGCTACACCGTCCTGTCCGGCTTGCCCTCCTCCACACAGGGCTACCACTGGAACCACGGCATCACCATTGTCACACCGGACAGGAAGTTTCTGTTTGCCTGCGAGACCGAGGCCGAGCAACGGGATTGGATATCTGCCTTCCAGAGGGTCATCAATCGACCAATGAGGCCGCAGGAATATGCAGGTGCGGAAAATTCCAAACATTTGAATACTGAAAGGATTTATTTGCAGTAAGGGAACCCTTTTTCTAGTTTTTATGTTTCGATGTTTAAAGGTACCCTGTGGAGTTTTTTCCAGTAGCACTGTGGAGCAATGTTTTTAAGATTGGGTCTCGCTTGGTTTGTATCTTGTAACGTACATGATATAAACCAACGCTCTTTTCTCAAGTCATTTTTTGTATTTTTAGGCTGTAATCTCTGCTGTAATCGCTCCTCTCCTTCCTGCTGTTATTACACACATGTCTGAGCTAACCGCGATCCCTCCACCCATGCACTTGCCTCCTCTGTCGAGCCGTGACGTTTAGCTGGGAATGTCTGGGGCTTATGGGAAATGTTTTTCATTTTGACACAATGTCACAGTTTTTGTCTCTAGTTCTCTATTCTGTCAGGGCTTTGTCTCCATGTGTCTCCCCCCCTCCTCTTTCTGTTTCTCTTTTTTTCTCTCTGTTGCTGCTTCAGTAGCATCAGGGGCCATTGTTTTGTTATTCAAACCACACACTGTGATTTCTATATTGTTGCTTTATAGTGGAACTCGCTGTATGTCGACAGAACTGGTGAATATGTGGGATGTCAAGCCCCAGTGGCCTAATGGATAAGGCACTGGCCTCCTAAGCCAGGGATTGTGGGTTCGAGTCCCATCTGGGGTGATTGACAGCAGAGCGGCGCAGCGGAAGCGTGCTGGGCCCATAACCCAGAGGTCGATGGATCGAAACCATCCTCTGCTAACAGAATTTTAATGTCTCGCGGGCTCTTCCACTGCTTTCTGACTGAAAAACATTTGTACACATGTACCACATTTGTAGTCACTCTGAAAGGGTCAACAGCAGAATCCGACAAGAGTTAATGATCCTCACCCTGGGACCTGTATCACAGAGTGAGTACTTTGCAAAATGAGATTAAACAGTGGTATACCAGCATGGAAATGTGGTTATATCACCATCAAAAAGTGATATTATCGAGGCGAATCATGTTCCTGGGGTTTACTGTCCATATTCTAATGCTGTGTTCACACTATGAGCAACAAAACGGCCAAGCGTGGCCAGCAACATCGTTGGCTGTTGAAGTATTGCTCAAGCGCTCGTTGACGTATTATGTCTTTAAACAGCACTGGGAACTGGCTACCGGCATTTTTTTTAGATGGAACGGTACAGGGTGAAACAAAAACATATGATTGGTTGACGCTTCACTGCGTCCATGGTCTTTAGCGCGTCACGCCTCGTTAAACTTCAGGGATGTCAAGCCCCAGTGGCCTAATGGATAAGGCACTGGCCTCCTAAGCCAGGGATTGTGGGTTCGAGTCCCATCTGGGGTGATTGACAGCAGAGTGGCGCAGCGGAAGCGTGCTGGGCCCATAACCCAGAGGTCGATGGATCGAAACCATCCTCTGCTAACAGAATTTTAATGTCTCGCGGGCTCTTCCACTGCTTTCTGACTGAAAAACATTTGTACACATGTACCACATTTGTAGTCACTCTGAAAGGGTCAACAGCAGAATCCGACAAGAGTTAATGATCCTCACCCTGGGACCTGTATCACAGAGTGAGTACTTTTTGAAATGAGATTAAACAGTGGTATACCAGCATGGAAATGTGGTTATATCACCATCAAAAAGTGATATTATCGAGGCGAATCATGTTCCTGGGGTTTACTGTCCATATTCTAATGCTGTGTTCACACTATGAGCAACAAAACGGCCAAGCGTGGCCAGCAACATCGTTGGCTGTTGAAGTATTGCTCAAGCGCTCGTTGACGTATTATGTCTTTAAACAGCACTGGGAACTGGCTACCGGCATTTTTTTTAGATGGAACGGTACAGGGTGAAACAAAAACATATGATTGGTTGACGCTTCACTGCGTCCATGGTCTTTAGCGCGTCACGCCTTGTTAAACTTCAGGGATGTCAAGCCCCAGTGGCCTAATGGATAAGGCACTGGCCTCCTAAGCCAGGGATTGTGGGTTCGAGTCCCATCTGGGGTGATTGACAGCAGAGTGGCGCAGCGGAAGCGTGCTGGGCCCATAACCCAGAGGTCGATGGATCGAAACCATCCTCTGCTAACTGTGTTTTATTGGCGGCTGGGTGGTCTCTTCCACTGCTTTCTGACTGACACAGTAACATGGGTAAAGCCACACTTGTAGTCACTCTGAAAGGGTCAGCAGCCTAATCCACAAGAGTTAATGATCCTCACCCTGGGACCTATATCACAGAGTGAGTACTTCATTTGAAATGAGATGAAACAGTGATATACCAGCATGAAAATGTGGTTATATTGCCCGCAAAAAAAGATATTATCGAAGCGAATCATGTTCCTGGGGTCTGCTGTCATGTTCTAATGCTGTGTTCACACTATGAGCGACAAAAGCAACAAAACGGCAAAGCGTGGCCAGCGACATTGTCGGCCAGTCAGTGTTGAAGTTTTGCTCAAGTGCTCGCTGACGTATTATGTCGTTAAACAGCACTTGGAAATGGCTGACAACGTTTCTTTTAGATGGAACGGAACAGAGTGAAACAAAAACATAGGATTGGTTGACGCTTCACTGCATCATTTGACTTTAGCGTATCGCGCCCTGGTGAACTGGTGGGATGTCAAGCCCCAGTGGCCTAATGGATAAGGCACTGGCCTCCTAAGCCAGGGATTGTGGGTTCGAGTCCCATCTGGGGTGATTGACAGCGGAGTGGCGCAGCGGAAGCGTGCTGGGCCCATAACCCAGAGGTCGATGGATCGAAACAATCCTCTGCTAACAGTCTTTTACTGGCAGTTGGGTGGTCTCTTCCACTGCTTTCTGACTGATACACTGACATGGGTAAAGCCACACTTGTAGTCACTCTGAAAGGGTCAACAGCTTAATCCAACAAGAGTTAATGATCCTCACCTTGTTGCCTGTATCACAAAGTGAGTACTTAATATGAAATGAAACAGTGATATACCAGCATGAAAATGTGGTTATATCGCCCGCAAAAAGTGATATCATCGAAGCGAATCATGTGCCTGGGGTCTGCTGTCATGTTCTAATGCTGTGTTCAGACTATAAGCGACAAAAGCAACAAAACGGCAAAGCGTGGCCAGCGACATCGTCGGCCAGTCAGTATTGAAGTGTTGCTCAAGTGCTCGCTGACGTATTATGTCGTTAAATAGCACTGGGAACTGGCTGACAACGTTTTTTTTTAGATGGAATGGAACAGGGTGAAACAAAAAGATAGGATTGGTTGACGCTTCACTGCATCATTTGACTTTCGCGTGTCGCGCCCTGGTGAAGTGGTGGGATGTCAAGCCCCAGTGGCCTAATGGATAAGGCACTGGCCTAATGGATAAGGCACTGGCCTCCTAAGCCAGGGATTGTGGGTTCGAGTCCCATCTGGGGTGATTGATGAGAACAAAAACCAACAAAATGGCTAAGTGTGGCTGGAAAAGTTGATGGCAAGTCTCTGTTGGAGTGTTAATCAAGTGCTCATTGAAGTGTTTTGCCATTAAATAGCACTGGGAACTGGCTGACATCGCTTTTTTAGATGGAACGGAACAGAGTGAAACAAAATCATATGATTGTTTGATGCTTCACCGCGTCATTGGACTTTATGCCATCGCGCCCTGGTGAATTTATGGTGTGTATAGCCCCAGTGGCCCAATGGATAAGGCACTGGCCTCCTAAGCCAGGGATTGTGGGTTCGAGTCCCATCTGGGGTGATTGACAGCAGAGTGGCGCAGCGGAAGCGTGCTGGGCCCATAACCCAGAGGTCGATGGATCGAAACCATCCTCTGCTAACAGTCTTTTACTGGCAGTTGGGTGGTCTCTTCCACTGCGTTCTGACTGACGCATTGACATGGGTAAAGCCACATTTGTAGTCACTCTGAAAGGGTCAACAGCTTAATCCAACAAGAGTTAATGATCCTCACCCTGGGACCTGTATCACAAAGTGAGTACTTCATTTGAAATGAGATGAAACAGTGATATACCAGCATGAAAATGTGGTTGTATCGCCCGCAAAAAATGATATTATCGAGGCAAATTATGTTCCTGGGGTTTATTGTCCATATTCTAATGCTGTGTTCACACTATGAGCAACAAAAGCGACAAAACGGCCAAGCGTAGCCAGCGACATTGTCGGCGAGTCAGTGTTGAAGTGTTGCTCAAGTGGTCGTTGACGTATTATGCCGTTAAATAGCACTGAGAACTGGCTGATGGCATTTTTTTAGATGGAACGGAACATGGTGAAACAAAAATATTTGATTGGTTGACGCTTCACTGCGTCCATGGTCTTTAATGTGTCACGCCTTGGTGAACTTGAGGGATGTCAAGCCCCAGTGGCCTAATGGATAAGGCACTGGCCTCCTAAGCCAGGGATTGTGGGTTCGAGTCCCATCTGGGGTGATTGACAGCAGAGTGGCGCAGCGGAAGCGTGCTGGGCCCATAACCCAGAGGTCGATGGATCGAAACCATCCTCTGCTAACAGTGTTTTACTGGCAGTTGGGTGGTCTCTTCCACTGCTTTCTGACTGACGCATTGACATGGGTAAAGCCACACTTGTAGTCACTCTGAAAGGGTCAACAGCTTAATCCAACAAGAGTTAATGATCCTCACCCTGGGACTTGTGTCACAAAGTGAGTACTTAATATGAAATGAAACAGTGGTATACCAACATGGAAATGTGGTTATATCACCATCAAAAAGTGATATTATTGAGGCGAATCATGTTCCTGGGGTTTACTGTCCATATTCTAATGCCGTGTTCACACTATGAGCAACAAAAGCGACAAAACGGCCAAGCGTAGCCAGCGACATTGTCGGCGAGTCAGTGTTGAAGTGTTGCTCAAGTGGTCGTTGACGTATTATGCCGTTAAATAGCACTGAGAACTGGCTGATGGCATTTTTTTAGATGGAACGGAACATGGTGAAACAAAAATATTTGATTGGTTGACGCTTCACTGCGTCCATGGTCTTTAATGTGTCACGCCTTGGTGAACTTGAGGGATGTCAAGCCCCAGTGGCCTAATGGATAAGGCACTGGCCTCCTAAGCCAGGGATTGTGGGTTCGAGTCCCATCTGGGGTGATTGACAGCAGAGTGGCGCAGCGGAAGCGTGCTGGGCCCATAACCCAGAGGTCGATGGATCGAAACCATCCTCTGCTAACAGTGTTTTACTGGTGGTCTCTTCCACTGCTTTCTGACTGACACATAGACATGGGTAAAGCCACACTTGTAGTCACTCTGAAAGGGTCAACAGCTTAATCCAACAAGAGTTAATGATCCTCACCCTGGGACTTGTGTCACAAAGTGAGTACTTCATTTGAAATGATATGAAACGGTGATATGCCAGCATGAAAATGTGGTTGTATCGCCCGCAAAAAGTGGTATTATTACTGGCTGACAGCGTTTTTTTTAGATGGAATGGAACAGGCTGAAACAAAAAGATAGGATTGGTTGACGCTTCACTGCATCATTTGACTTTAGCGTGTGGCGCCCTGGTGAACTGGTGGAATGTAAAGCCCCAGTGGCCTAATGGATAAGGCACTGGCCTCCTAAGCCAGGGATTGTGGGTTCGAGTCCCATCTGGGGTGATGGATAGGAACAAAAGGCAAAAAAATGGCCAAGCGTGGCTAGCAAAGTTGATGGCAAGTCTCTGTTGGAGTGTTGATCAAGTGCTCATTGAGCTATTAGGCCATTAAATAGCACTGGGAACTCGCTACTGGCATACTTTTTAGATGGAATGGAACAGAGTGAAACAAAATCATATGAGTGATTGATGCGTCACCGCGCCATTGGACTTTATGCCGGTCCGCCCTGGTGAACTTGTGGTGTGTATAGCCCCAGTGGCCCAATTGATAAGGCACTGGCCTCCTAAGCCAGGGATTGTGGGTTCGAGTCCCATCTGGGGTGATTGACAGCAGAGTGGTCCAGCGGAAGCATACCCATACCCATAACCTAGTGCGCGATGTAACGAAACCATCCTTTAATGCTGTGTTCACATTATGGGCAACAAAACGGCCGAGCGTGGCCAGCGACATTGTCGGCGAGTCACTGTTGAAGTGTTGCTCAAGTGCTCCTTAACGTATTATGTCGTTAAATAGCACTGAGAACTGACTGACAGCATTTTTTTTTTTTAGACGGAACCGAACCTGGTCAAAGAAAAACATATGATTGGTTGACTCTTCACCGCGTCATTGAACTTTAGTGCGTCACACCCTAGTGACCTAATGGATAAGGCACTGGCCTCCTAAGCCAGGGATTGTGGGTTCGAGTCCCATCTGGGGTGATTGACAGCAGAGTGGCGCAGCGGAAGCGTGCTGGGCCCATAACCCAGAGGTCGATGGATCGAAACCATCCTCTGCTAACAGTCTTTTACTGGCAGTTGGGTGGTCTCTTCCACTGCGTTCTGACTGACGCATTGACATGGGTAAAGCCGTTTTGTAGTCACTCTGAAAGGGTCAACAGCTTAATCCAACAAGAGTTAATGATCCTCACCCTGGGACCTGTATCACAAAGTGAGTACTTAATTTGAAATGAGATGAAACAGTGATATACCAGCATGAAAATGTGGTTGTATCGCCCGCAAAAAGTGGTATTATTACTGGCTGACAGCGTTTCTTTAGATGGAATGGAACAGGGTGAAACAAAAAGATAGGATTGGTTGACGCTTCAATGCATCAATTGACTTTAGCGTGTGGCGCCCTGGTGAACTGGTGGGATGTAAAGCCCCAGTGGCCTAATGGATAAGGCACTGGCCTCCTAAGCCAGGGATTGTGGGGTCGAGTCCCATCTGGGGTGATTGACAGCAGAGTGGTCCAATGGAAGTGTGCTGGGCCACTCTTTATTCTGGGGCCCTGTGTTACGTCACATTGTCCATTCCATGTCCTTCTGTAACTTCATTCAATCTGTCAAAAATGAAGCGTGTTCTTGGGGTTTATTGTCCATATTCTAAGACCAATCAGCATCCAAACCACTTGGTTTGTATCTTGTAACGTACATGGTACAAAACAAACCAAGAAGAAGAAGACAGAATTGACTTAAAATTCTTTCAAAAGTGAATTCTGCAAATGTTTTTCTGAGGAAGGATATGCATATTATTAGGCCTCAAAGATAAACAATGTGCTTTGGTGTGAAACAAGGATTACAAACTCAAAAAAAAAGTCACAGGGTACCTTAAATTTCATCTCTTATATGGCATGTGTTTGTAATAAATGCGCTGTTTCAGTAAAGGTTATTAGTTAGGAAATTAAGAGTGGGAAACAGTGAATGCATTTTCTACTTCAAGACAACTTTGACTCTTAACACAAAGCTCTCAGCAGCTTTAATGCAAAACCATTAGTGTTGCTCCTCAAAGCTGTTGAAAAACACAACTATTTCTCTGTCATTCTGTATAACGTAGCCTTTTTTTTGTGTGTCTTTGCAGTGGAGGCCCATTTTAAACACAAGCCTTGAAGACCGCAGGAAGCCACAACTCAGCTGGACCGGCCCAGTCTCGTTCAGATCAGAGACAATCCCAACGTGTGACCAGAGACCATGGCGGGAGGTGGTGGGGTGGGGAGGGGTTTGGGGGGGACTGGAGGGGGTTTTGGGATGAGAAAAGATGATGACGAAAAAGAAGGGAAAGGAGACAGCGGGACTCGAGCCTATCTATGTGTAGAAAACTTGAACTCTGATGGGACTGAAGGCCCATCATGGGAGGTTAAAACGTTGGGGATCAGAGGCCAAAGGGTAGATGATGTCATCACTATTGCGCCTACCAACCTTGTGCTATACATAATCATCCTACCTTACCTCAGCCATGTGGAACCCTTCCCCTGCAACAACCTCCCCCTCTCTCAGATTTCGTCTCGTGAACGGTTCATTCTACCTGTAATCTAATGTAATTATGTAATCTAGAGTCATTTCACTGGTTGCTTAACAAAGACAATGCATTGTTAATTTATTGAATGTACAGTTTTGATGACAGTGGCTTACCTTGTGTGTGTGTGTGTGTGTGTGTGTGTGTGTGTGTGTGTGTGTGTGTGTGGAATCGTGACGTTTTTTCGTTGAGGACGCTGTGAGGTTGAAGCTTCTGGGCACTGAGACCCTGTTACACCTGAAACCTACAAAGTGCTGTTAACAACAAATATGCATAAACATACACACACAAACTCTCAGTGATCACCGTAGCTGTTAACGTAGCTGGAGGTGGCTGATCTGCATCCAGGCATGCAGGGTTCTTTAACAACCTCAATCTGACAGCTGTTCTCTTATTTATTTGTACTGTTGACAGTCATTGCTGCTTTAAAGGATTGTAATGTGACGGGATTGTAATTTATATAACACTTCTACTCTACAACTGTTTTTATTTTGCGTTGTGCATATTTTGTTTTAAAGACACATTGTTGTGTTGACCCTTAAATCACAGTGACGGTTTGTTTCATTATAAAGATCTTAACATGAATACAGATGAACCTGAAATCAAGTGGCAGTGTTTCATTTGTTGTCAGTGTTTCAGAATTTTTTGCGTATTTTTGTCTTCTTTGGGACTACACACTGTACAAATATGATACTCTAGGTAGGTTGGTGATGTAGTGCCGTATAGTCTGCAATACATGCTGGAAAACTATGCGTGCTGGTGCCCCACCGCATGCAGCTGGTGCCCTTTTTAGGACCCTAGAGAGAAATAAAACGTTTCCATTACCTTTCAGGTGCTGTTTGTGTCCGAGTCCCGCTCAAGGAGAAGTCTTGTTGTGAAATCTGAATATCCGTATACTCTGGCTCAAATAAATACGGGGGCAGCCATCGGATTCAAAGACCTCATCCACATTGTGGAAATCATCTAAATATTCAGCCATGACATTGAAAATCTTTTAGATATCACAAGGCTACTCTTTCTGTACTCCAACACAACAAACTCTGCCTGGCTGGCAGGCGCGTTTCAATCATGAATGTATTCCACTATTCCACCGTTGTCTTCCGCAACACGCCACCGCGCCATTTTTCAGAACGAGACTTTTCCTTGAGTGAGATTCGTTCCATAATGTTAGAAACTTATAATAACAATCAGAGCCTGTCATGGCAAAAACAAGCACTTTTACTGGACGTAAATGACGGTGCCAGCTTGCCCCAATAGCACCATATTGCAGCCTGCGAGCAGCTACAGCGCTCTCCCTCAATACTGGACCAATATCAAAAATGTTGTCCCTATTAGTCAGTTAGACACAAAAACGTAGGAAAATAGGGTCCAGGTTGAAAAATGCCGAAGTTGCCCTTTAAGTTAATTTCAACCAAAGCCTCAAGTTAGCCTTTTGTCTCTTGCCTTGTTAAACTCTGACTTTGTAGTGATGCCATTTCCAGATCTCAGCAATTAGTTTGGTTCAACACCCAAGTTTAACCAGAACTTCCTATTATTTCTGAGCATGAGCACCTTAAAGGCAATGCTATAATGAAAGTGCAGTTACTTCCATTTATCCAGCAGATGGAGCTCTTCTGTCCAAAAGGGAGTTTTTTCACTAAACTGATGCATGTCTGTGCATTAAAAGAGTACAATGGACCATAAAAATCATTCTTCTTCCCTACCAATACCTGGCACCTACTTTACCCACAATGCAACTCAACCGCAGACAGAGAATCACAGGTGTTATGCTAGTAGTGGCTAATGTAGCCTGAAAGTTGCAAGCCTCAAGTAGAGATGAGGAGCGGGTCTGGTTGGCTCACTTCTTTCTGCTTTCACGCCCTGGGTTCTTTTCTTTTTTTAAACTTTTAGTCTTCAGCTACAGCTGCTGCTGTTCAGTAGACTTCAGGCAGCTCCCTCTGGAGCCACAAAAGTCTTTATGCAACTTTTTGTTCACATACATATGCAGTAGTACTCTCCAAGACCTGTAAACAGACTTTGATGTGTAAAATCGGTGCGCTCTAAGTATAGAGTTTGAGCCAGGAGGCGATTAGCTTAGCTTTGCATAAAGACCAGAAGCCTGTCTCTTTACAAAAGTTTGTAACTCCTTAAAACCATAGCCTGCTATTTTTTAACATTTCTGTTAGTTTGCAGACTAAAGAAACAAGATATGTGTTAATTAGTGAGCTTTAGAGGCGTTTGAGCCAGGAACCGATTAGCTTAGCTTTGCATGAAGACAGGAAGCATGGGAATAAGTAGCCTGGCTAATTACAAACAAATGTAATTTCTTAAAGGTCCCATATTATGCTAATTTTCAGGTTCATACTTGTATTTTGTGTTTCTACTAGAACATGTTTACATGCTGTAATGTTAAAAAAAAACTTTATTTTCCTCATACTGTCAGCCTGAATATGCCTGTATTTATCCTCTGTCTGAAACGCTCCGTTTCAGCGCATTTTGATGGAATTGCAACAGAATTGCGTTGCTAGGCAACAGCTTGGGTCCATGTGTACTTCCTGTCAGCTGATGACATTCACATACACTGCAACCAGGGATAAACTGGGGCACATTTAGAATGTTTACGTTTAAAATTGTGTCAAGGGTCTAAATATTGTATATTCGTGACATCACGAATGGGCAGAAATCCTGACAGCTTGTTTCAAATGCAGAGTTTCTGAATACGCGCTGTATGTATTTCCCTGTGGATTGAGTGTTTCAATACTTTCACAGTATTTATATAGGACTTAAGCCTGCTTTATAATAAAAAAACACATGAAAATCTCACTTTTTTATAATATGGGACCTTTAAGACTAAAGAAACAAGATAGGGGGTTAATTAGTAAACTTTAGAGGCGTTGGTAGGTGTATAGCTATGCTATGCTAAGTTAATTGCCTTCTGGCTCAAACTGTATGGGTGATTAGCATAAAGACTGGAAGCATGGGGAAAAAGCTCGCTTGCTGGCTCTTTACAAAACTTTGTAACTCCTTAAAACCATAACCTGTTATCTTTTTAACATTTCTGCATTAATTAGTGAGCTTTAGATGCGTTGGTAGGTGTATATCTATGCTATGCTAAGCTAAGCTTAGCTTTGCATAAAGACTGGAAGCATGGCGGGGGAAAAGCTAGTCTTGCTGGCTCTTTACAAAAGTTTATAAAACTATAGCTTGTTTTTTTTAATATTTCTGTTTGTTTGCAGACTAAAGACACAAGATGTGTGTTAATTAGTGAGCTTTAGAGGTAGGTGTATATCTATGCTATGCTAAGCTAATCGCCCTCTGGCTCTAGCTCATTATAACGCACAGACATGGGAGTGGGACTGATCTTCTCATCAAACTCTCAGCAGAAAAGAAAATAGGTGTATTTCCCAACATGCTGAACTATTCCTTTAAAGGTCCCAAATCATGCTCATTTTCAGGTTCATACTTGTATTTTGTGTTTCTACTAGAACATGTTTACATGCTGTAATGTAAAAAAACAACAACTTTATTTTCCTCATACTGTCTGCCTGAATATACCTGTATATAGCCTCTGTCTGAAACGCTTAGTTTTAATGCATTTCAACGGAATTTAGTTGCTAGGCGACAGTTTGGGTCCATGTTTACTTCCTGTCAGCTGTTGTCATTCACATACACTGCAACAGGAAATAAACTGGGACACATTTAGAATGTTTACGTTTAAAACCGTGTAATGGTCTATATATATTGTATATTTGTGACATCACAAATGGACAGAAATCCTAACGGCTTGTTTCAAACGCGCAATTTCTGAATACGGGCTGTGTGTATTTCTCCGTATATTGAGCGTTTTGATAGTTTGACAGTATTTATATAGCATTTAAACCTGCTTTATAATATAAAAGACCTGAAAATCTCACTTTTTACAATATGGGACCCATATAGGGAAAAAAAAGAAAACAAACTTGTATAAATTAGTGGAGACATAATAAATGTAGATGCTTCCATACAGGGCACAAGGCAAACTGCAACACTCATTGCAGACGGTGCAGTACTCCAGTATTTTCCTACTTATAAAGGCCTAATACTGTTCACTTATTTTATATTACAGTAGATGGCGCTCATCAGTCACATAAGGAGATCACTATGTGTCGGACAAAGTGTGAACTGGTCTGGTGGTGTAAATGTCACCTGATGATCTTGCCACTCTTACACAAACTTCCACATATACGCTGCTGCGCTGGCTCCGGGGCCTCACGGAATTATGGGTAAATCAATGTTGCTTCTGTCTGGCCTCCTTGTTGTCATTGGCAACCAGGTTGTCACGGTAAACTGCTCGGACAGTGAGCCACTGAGCTACAGCAGGCAGGTCGGACCCACACAGGAAGTGTTTAAAAGCGGGTGGGACGCCGGCTCAGCGGCCACCGTGTTTATCCTGAAGAGAGTATGGTTGGTGAGGCGCTGGCAGGCACGTGTAACAAACATTTATTAATAGTAAAGCTGCTGCTTCGGTACACAGTAGTTTGACCTGAATATTAAAAGGAATAATTCACTTTTTGGGCATTTATATGTTCTTACCGTTTGGGGATTACATGTTCTTATGATTTGAGTGTGGGACTTGTTCTTTAAAACTCCTTTAAACCCTTTAGATACATTTGAAAACACATTAAAGTCAGACTAGATTCATGACAATAAGTCGAAGCCTTTTTCTGTGTCATAAGTCAACGGAGCATTTCTTGTTACAGTGCATGGAAAACCCAATCCAGCTGTCCCGTCCATCAGGCCCGGCAGCCGACACTCCAGCCAGAGCCGGGGCTGTGAAATTAGCTAATCTCCTCACAGGAAGCCCAGCAGGAGCAGCTGTTGGATTGGAAAGCAACTGGAAATGCTGCAGGAGAGAAGAACAGGTCAGCAGTAAGAGCAAGAATATCACATTTGAATCCATTGTGTCCGCTGAGTGTTGTGACTGTGACCCTTACATTCCTTTCTTTTAGCGTCCTGTAATGTTGTGATCTACAATTTTCCGATTATTCTACAGTGGCACCGTGTCGTTGGCGGACCATCCGCACCGGATGTCACCTTAATGTGTGAGAAACAGAAAGGAATTATGAAATAACTGGGATAGTTAAACCACACACATGGTCCCAGTCCCATTCCCAATATCTGCAAGATGATAAAGTGCTAAAGGGCTTGTACACAAGTTCCATTTTACCCTCAAAGAGGACTTAGATTTGGGTTCAGATCGTAACGAGACTCCAGGAAGTCGCTACACCCGACCAAGTACTAACCTGACACAGTTTGTTTTTTGTATGGATTAAACAAACAAGATATAGCGTGTTTATTAGTGAGTTTAAAGCGTCTATAATTGATTGATTGATTGTATCAAATGACAATGTGTAAGGGGTCGCTCGTAGCGATGAACATCCGGAGAATTATCACCTGAATCTGCAGCTCCCCTCGGCTTTACGGAGCTTTATAGTGCGTTTCAGCTCATTGTTTAGCTGTCCGGCCCGCATTGTTCCTGTTTTTGGTTCACTCTCACCGCTCTCATAGCATCGTTTTGGCCGCAGCCGGCAGCTGTTTTGAATGAAAATATCCACTGATATGGTGTTGCTCCATATCTGCTGGATGTGTAACATGTATAAAGGCTTTTACATACCAGGTCTGTGACAAATAAACGACACAAAAATGTGAAATACTTGCCTGCAAATATTATATATCTAGGGCCTTTATTGTGAAGGTTGAAAGGAGTAATGAAGTTTGCCATCATGGTTCGGACTACAGAGCCTCCGTGTCGTTGTTTCATAAATACAGGCGTAACTCAACCCGTTCCGTACAACGTGATTGGTTGATGCCTTTATTTGCGGTGCGAAATCTTAGAAATTTTTTAATTATGTTGCATTTTCGCCGTGTAATATTCACGTTCTGTGTGAAATTATTCATGACGAAGACAGTTCGAAAAAAATATATCGACGTGCGACTTAATTGCACATAAAAATGCCCCTGGTGTGTGAAGGCTTTAAGATTAAAACTAATCTTAATTAGCTGTTAGGTGGATTTGGTTACCTTTGGACAGAACCAGGCTATAGCTGTTACCCCCTGCTTTTAATCTTTATGCTAAACTAAGCTAACAGCGTACCGGCTGTAGCTTCATATTTAGCAGACATGAGAGTGGTATCAATCTTCTCATACAACTCTCGGCAAAAAAGTGTTTCCCACAATTTCAAACAATTGCATTTTATCAGGCTGCTGGGAAACATTTTGTCGGATCAAGTTAAGCAGGTCTTGTATTTTCATTCGTATTGCTTGTTATACAGAGTCTACACTGATACCCTACATTAAGACAAAAATAAATAAGATGAAGGTACAATCTCTCAGTCCCTACGTGTATATGGCTCAAATGACAACGCTTTCTTGTTGGCTAAAACATCCTTACAGAATAATGCAGACCCTTTACATAATTATGGCTTATAAAAGAAAAAATAAAATACCTTCAGATTTAATCAAAATGTAACACAGTAGACTTTGGAACCCATTGATGTGAAGGTGAGGCTAAATATTTGACTCTTTAAGTGGAAAAACTGCTATTAAACCTGAGACTCCCTGTCTTAAATAGGTGCTACATACCAAAATGTCATTAGTGTGGAGTTAAAATGGAACGTTTTAGTCTAATACAGGTTTAAATGTCATGCTTCAGTCCTTTTCAGTCAGAAAAGAGTAAAAAAACACTGAATCTTTGTTAATCTTATGATTTCTTTCCATGAAAAATGAACAAATGTGACATTATATTGACGCACAATATGAACAGATATCAGCACTGTCTTTCAGAAATCCATACTGGTCAAAGCCTTAGGGATTAATCTCTAGACATTGTCTTAGAAGTCATTAAAGCAGGTCACTGTTCTGTCCCAATCTGAGTAGTGTTTGCTCCTCTTCAAGGCCTGGTGAGTGTTGTGTAGATGGGCTGCTCCCAGCCAGAGGGAGGGCTGTGTGGAGGTGGTGCCAAGGCCAGGCTGTTGATGAGAGGTGCGGCGTAAGGCCTGCGAGAGGAGTGAAGGTACGGGTACTGATACAGACTGGTAGGGTACCCGGAGAAGGCGCTGTAGAAACTAGAGCTTTGGAGGTCAGCGTAATCAGACTGGTTGGTGGAGGATGAGGAGGAAGTAGAGGTGTATTCAGGTTGTGGCGGTGGCGGAGTGGAGGACGAGGAGCTGCTGTAGTGACCCGGGCTCATCTGCTCAGTTTTAATCTGAGGTTTTTGTCTGGCGGTGTCCTCGATGTGGAGCCTGTGTGTGTCACGACTGGAAGACGACGGTGGCGTTCCAGTGGCCCCGCTTTTGGGTGTCCAAGTGTGGGAGTGAGAGTGGATGCCGGGCAGGATGAAGGATCCAGGAGGGTTGTTATGTCCGTGGCTGCTATCCGGCGGGGTTAGGAGAGTGGAGGCATGGCTGTTGGGAGGGAGGTACTGGTCGAACTCGTGGACGTCGAACCCATCGATGGTGCCGATGACGTCGGTGCTGAGCTCTGAGATGTCCACGTTACTGAAGTCGATGTTCTGGCGGCCGGTGGGGGGAACGGAGCCGGTGCTGCTGTCCGCAGACCGCTGGCCCTCGTGTTTGTTCCCCATGTGGAGGTCAGTTTTAGGGGTAGTGGGAGGTGTTGGAGGTCCATGAGACTGACCTGGAAACCAAAACCAAGGAAGCACCAATCAATATTTCCATACCAAAGCAATAAAGGTAGGTTGTGACACATGCTCTGATAAAAAAGTATATATTATCTCACCCGTCCTGTCCGGATGGTAATGATGGTGCACTTCCCCCGTACCAGCCAGCCTGGCCACCCCTGGTTCTGTCTTAAACAAGCTCTGCTGCTGCTGCGGGACCAGTCCGGGTCTACAGTCCCCCTGTCCCGGTTTGGTGCTCTTGCGTCTCCGAGGCTGGTACTTGTAGTCTGGATAGTCTTTCTTGTGCTGCATCCTCAGCCTCTCGGCCTCCTCGACGAAGGGACGCTTCTCTGTTTCAGAGAGAAGTCTGAGGACGAGAGGAAGGAGTCATTGGATTATGGAATGTCCTTTTAAACACCAGCAAGTACATTGGCGATGCAATGTATATTAAGTCCAAAATGGATACACGTTTCCATATGTTCTATATTTGTGTCTGCCGTTTTGAAGCCACGTGTTCTGCATTTTGGCTGTCGCCATCTTGGTTTTTTGCAACCAGAAATGACACCAGACGGTGGAGCTAAGTACAACCAAACTCACATTTTTAGGTGACCAAAAAGGTTATAATTAACTGACTTAACTTTCATAAACTGAAAACACACTGTGAAAGGGTTAAAGTTGTAAGACGAAAATACGGACAACTCCCAGACGGGCAACACCATGGTAGCGACCTGTCAATCATTCCCTGCTTTATGGTCTATCTGACTCTAAATGGGACCATAATTTACTAAATGAACATCACGCTGTATTGAAGAAGACTTGAAACTAACGATTGAGACCATAAACTCATATTTACAATGTTTACTGAGGTAATAAATCAAGTGACAAGTAGGCTCATTTTCTCATAGACTTCTATACAATCAGAGGAGTCGCCCCCTGCTGGCTATTAGAAAGAATGCAAGTTGAAGGCATTTCAGCAGAGTTGCCCACTGGTTCGAATTCTCTAAATTACCAGACAGGAAATGACAAATTAAAATAATTCTTATTACTGAATGACATTTTGTGCACTTGTACAATTTACTCCACTACAATTCAAAAGGGAATATTGCACTTTTAACTCCGCAATCATATCAAATATGATGTTATAGATTAAACCAATTAGTCCCACCTCAACAACAGTAAAATGCTACTTCCACATTAATGCATCAGTAACAATAATCCAAAAATATAATATAGTATAAGACACAGGGTCTCTTTTCTGCATAATGAGTACAGTTACGTTTGATAACTTTAAGTACATTTAGCTAATAATACTCACATACATTTACTTAAGTGACATTTATCAGTGCAAAGTAACAATGTTTTTCTGTTGCAGATGCAGGAAAAAAACACACACTCTGGATGCCTTCTAATTCTGTATCACTTTTTGCAACTACTTGAAGTAATGCAAAATTTCGGCCAATTAATAGTGATCATTTTAATGCTCAATACCTTCATAAATACTGTTAGCTGTAATTTTATCAGAGGAGTTACATTTTCAAAAAGGAAAAAAACTCTTCATTTAACTGTTGTAGTCTCCAGACTTCAGTTGCATCCAATCCTAACTGCTCATTAAAGTTGAGAGTCCAGTATAGTACCCTCCAGTACCCACCTCCACAGTTTGCCCAGCGTCTTGCTGAGCTCTGCGTTGTGCAGATGAGGATACTGGTCCGCCAGCTTCTTCCGAGCAGCCTGCGCCCAAACCATGAAGGCGTTCATCGGTCTCTTCACGTGAGGCTTGTTCTTCAGCCCTCTCTCCCCATGAGCTGGCATCGGTACCAGCGACCAGTCGTAACCTTTCAGCACCTGTGACACCGCGTCTCGGATGCAGGCTGGGAAGCGCTCAGCCTCCTCCTTGTGCGTAATCCCGGGCTGGAGAGCTGGAGAGGTCGGTGACTCTGAGTCTGATCCATGCTGCTGAGACATGGAGCTGTCGCTGTTTGCTGCTGGACTGCCTGGATGGTCTGTCAAGGACTTGCTCTCTTCTGTCATTCTTGGCGGGTAAAAAGTTGCTCCGATTCCCGAAGAACTCTCCAAAATGCGTAATTGCGCACGGCTCTGTAGGAAGACTGTTTCACCCTGAAATCAAATAAAATCCCAAATGTCTCGTCTTGAAGTATTCCTTTCCTCGTCCTCCGCCACAGCCAGGCAACGTGTGACTGACTGGTCAGCCTCTATTTTCTTTTTTAGTACATTAACATTTCTCTTTACTCGCATCTCTCCACCCCTCGTGTCCTATTGGCTTTGGCAAAGTTTTACACGCACAGTTCCTCAGCACCAGTTCCTCCTAGTTTGGCATAACGGAGCACGAGGCAGATACTTGTTGATAGTCGATATTAAATGTATTTAAAACTAAATTGTGTGATGGTTCGGATAGTAGTCTACACTAAGAGTTAGACCAATGGCTGGGTTTGATTTGTTTGTCCAAGTATTCTACTTTGAGTATTACACTTTCATGCTATTTTAAGATAGATACTTCTACATCACTACAGTTCAGAGACAAATCATTTAGCCTACTTTCTGTTTCTATACATTTATCTGACGCTAGTGACTATTTTGAGTCTCAATAATATATAATAGGCTATATCATAATTCATACATTCTTATACACTAAACTGCCGACCAGTGTAAACAAGTAACCTACTTCAAAGTAGTATAGTATAGTATAACATTAAAATTCTTCTTTCATATTAATGTATAAGTAATAATATTCTGATAATTTAATATGTTATAGTTTTATTATTATTATTATTATTATTATTATTATACACCTATACCCCGCAAGATAGAGATAACTTTTCACATTTGTTTCTTGAATTAGGCTTCTCTTATTTATTCAGATTTATTTTATACTCCTATTACTACTATTACTACTACTACTACTACTACTAGCTACTACTAATACTACTACTACTACTACTAATAATAATCATAATAATAATAATAATAATAAGAAGAAGAAGAAGAAGAAGAAGAAGAAGAAAAAGAAGAAAAATAAATAATAAGAATAATTATTATTATTAAAATAATTTGCACTTCCGCGTCTGTAGTAGTCACGTGACCGTGCAGCCCTCAGACATGGCGTCCACCGGTGGTGGTGTTGACAGGTCGCAGAGCTCTGTGAGGAAGAGACGTGTGGAGAGCAAAAAGACGGAGTCAAAGTGTGCTGACAGCAGTGAAGAACATGGAGCAGACAACAGCGAAGTCACGGAGAAAGACAAGAGACAGAGTCAGTCGTTACAGACTGGAACTTACTGGCTCACTCGCATCCTGCTGCTGCGATCCGTCGCCTTCATTTACTGTAAGCAGGTTCACACTCACTGTGGTGGTGAGGCTGTCATTCACTGTCAGTCAGTCTTCCCAGCTGGAGTCAGTCATTAGTTTGTTTATAGCTAGTTAACAGCTAGTTAGTAAGCTTAGCTAGTTAGTTTAGTTTGAAATTATAGCTCTCTTGTTCATATTCTCCTTTTAGTGTGCTAGTGTTGACATTGTGTCTAACTGTCTTCATTTGTAGCCTTAATGTTTACTCTTTGTCTTTGACATCTACAAAACAGGTTAAACACCTTAAAGTGAGTTATTTAAATAACTTATTATTATTTTAATAATAATATGAGTTACTGTTGGTGTCAGTGGTGCAACATTTGCCTTTGCCCATGTTCTGTAATGACAGAGTAACAGTGCACCATTTAATAAGTGTAAACAGAGTAATTTAGTGACACTTGGCTGAGAAATAGGTCTGTAGCACCAGTATAGCCACTGGTAACTGAGTGATGCAAGTGTTGATTTTCATTATCTTTCGCAGTTAATTAGATATTTTTTATTTAGGGATAAAGTAGTATTACTTCTATGTAAAAGTCCTGTATTTAAATTTTAAGTACAAAACTATTGGCAACCAAATATATAAGCTATCAAAAGTAAAACTACTCATTAGGTAGCAGAATGACCAATTTCAGATTGTTTATTTATTTATTCATTCATGTGCAATATCAATATTCTATATTCTGTGCAATATCAACATTTCATATTCATGTGCAATAATGTGAACCCAACCGCTCATTCAGTCTATTTTTTATATCTTGTTTTTTTTACTGTTTACTTATAATATATCTTTATTTTTTACTTGCGTATTTATTAGATCTTGTTTTTTACTGATTCCTCTTGTGGTTTACACTTTCCCCATTTGCTTCTTTAATCCTGCAAACTTTCCCCACGGTTGGACTAATAAACGATTATCTCATCTTATCTTATCTTATCTCATACTATGATTATTACTGATACAATAATCGTAATCTGCATGTTAATGTCGTAGCTGGTCAACGTGGAGCTAATCTTTACTGCTTTATACGGTATGTTGTATGGTGGTTTCAT
Organism: Hozukius guyotensis; assembly: GCA_916700995.1. Lineage (NCBI taxonomy): Eukaryota > Metazoa > Chordata > Actinopteri > Perciformes > Sebastidae > Hozukius > Hozukius guyotensis. Next base: position 51,594 of record CAKALU010068742.1, on the reverse strand, counting down.
CAATAGCAATACATCATACTTGATAAGCTGCTCATATGTTTTCTGTGTAAAATCCTGGTCTCATACCTGTGGGTGACAGTAAAATGTAGGGTTGTAAAAGGCACAGTATTGTCCTCTGAATTGTAATGGAGTAGAAGTATAAATGCACATACTCAAGTAAAATAAAAGTACCTTCAAATTGTACTAGAATGCAGTACTTGTGTGTTGTTTTACTGGTTAGCAATGAATCATATTTGTGTTTGCTCATTTATCCCCTGATTTCTCCTCTCTTTTACTGTAGTCTTGGCGTTCAGTGTTGCTTACAACCAGAACAAGCAGCTGATAGGCGAGCGCGGCCTGATGCCCTGCAAGAACTACCTCAACAGCGTGAAGCGCTATGTGGGGGGAAAGATAGGCATGGCCGCCTTCGCTTACACCCCCTCCATCCTCTGGCTGTTTGACTGGAGCGACATGGATGCCAATCTGGATGGTATCGCCCTGGTGGGGATGGCGCTGTCTGGGTTTGTCCTGGTGACGGGAATGGCCAACATGGTGATCATGGTTACACTGTGGGTGCTTTACCACTCCCTGGTCAGCGTGGGACAGCTGTGGTGAGTGTACACATACATAAATACTCCCATACAACGGGGATTATATGTAAATGACGAATTGTGTTGCGAATGATCAGATTCAGCTTTTAAAAACTCGTTACTATCCTTTAAATGTTTTGCTTTTATTCCCTTATATCATAGTGATCTTTTAAAGCTGCACTAATCAATATTTTATACTTTAACAAGCGTGAAAGGTTGCTTGTTTTCACAAACCCACAGAGCATTATCAGCCAAATTTGCAGCTGTTAGTCTATTTTGGATCACTGTTTTGGTTACTCTACTCTCTTCAACATTGGTTTCAGCCACAGAAGGCAGCTATTTTCATCAAAACACCTCTGATAAACCCACTGCACACTAACCGCCCAGCACCAAACAGCAGACAAACTTAGCAACTAGTTGGTGGACGTAGCAGAGCATTAAGCAGCCAAAGGGCCAGAGTTGGTGGAGACCCAAAACAGAGCTAGAGAAATATTGGACTTACATTCATCAGGTGGACAGTGACACAACTCTGAATTAATGCTTATATTGTGACTCTGTCTCTGCTGGATGCGTAAACAGGCATTTTAGGCATTTTCTCCTGTCCCCAAGTGGCCAAAAAATTTGTTATTGCTTAAAGAAAATCTCCAGTTTTGTCAAATTTAGTTAATTCTAGCTACTTCCTTCTAGTTCCTTGGTTTTGATACCCAAAAAATAAAAAAATTCAATTTTTCTCATACCGTCAGCACCTCCTTTTCACCTCCTGAAAAGCCCAGTCTGTTCTGATTGGTCAGCTGGCCCACTCTATTGTGATTGGTCAACCGAACCAAACTCTTCGGACTCCGCTCCAGATCCGCTCTAACTAGCTTTGTTTGAAGGCGTGCCAAACTAACCGCTAGGCAGGTATTATGCAAATATGTGACTTGGTGACATCACCACGTTACGGAAGAAAAGGCGGGACTTCAAGCAAGGCGTTTCAGGCAGTTCAGGAGCAGTGTTTCTGTGGGGGAGAGTAACTCTCTTTGGCGTGGACTTTGGGCTTTGTAACTTTGCAGACCTTTTGCATGCACAAAAAAACGATATAACACTCTAAAGGAAAGGGAAAAAGCATGAAAGCATAATAGGTCCCCTTTAAAGATGGCCACACACACCCTTGTCATCCTCTGCTAGAAACACAAATCCTAATCATATTGAAAGTAGCATAATAAGTTGCTTTAATTGCCATAAATATATGAGATATGAGAATATTCTCGAAAGGACTGTTTTACCATAACAACTTTAAAACAACTTTTTAAGATTATAAATTGTCAGTGTTGTATATCCAGCTTGTTCTGCTGCCCCCAAGTGACAAAAAAAACAGTTATTGCTGCTGCAAATAAATTCTAGGTATTTCTTTTAAATCCTTTAGTTTAAATGTTAAAGAATGGATCATTTTTGTTATACTGAGGTGTCCTTTTTGTTTTCTTTTTTCTTTTTCTCTTTCTAGGTACTCCTTCGGTAAGTGAACTTCACTGTCGACGCCAGTTTTCAACCTTAACACAAAATCCAGGACTGCTTCTTTTGTTCCTCCACATCAAATAGAGGAAGTGGGTTTGTGTCAAAGCATTTATGTGAGACACTCAGGTTTGGATGTCATTTTAGTTTGTTTATAGTGAAACCGACGTGGTTAAGTCCCTTAAACCAAGCCTGTATGTGAGCTGACCTCTTTTGGCACATCTGATGCATGTACTGTAAATAGTTAGACTGATGTTTTTAGAGTAGAAATGGATATATATTATTTCATTTAATTAAGAAGGGTTGAGATGAGCACCCAGTGTGATTCTATTGGGAACTGATCTTCATGCAGCTATAGAGTCATGGATCATAACCATAATACAGCACATGAATCTACTTTTATGCTTATACTCCCAGCTTTCTCATCATTGTTTACAGCCAGTTATTGGGTTAAAACACAGTCACTGACAGAATGACGGTTTACTGATGTGCAGTATCGCCTCCTTACTTGATGAACCCAATAAACTCCCATGAACGTAATAATAAAGAGGGGGGAGGACAGAAAGGGGAAAGTATAAATAGGAGTTTGTATGTAGGGCTCCGGCCCAGATAAGTGGCGAGGTCAGTGGCAGCTCTGTGATTGGTTAATGACACTTTGTAGTCAGAGACGCCAGGCCAATGTCTGTGGTTGGGAGTTGTGGCTTCTGTTTTGCTTTTTTAAAAACGTTTTTTTTTTCTTTTTCTCTCACTCTCACTGTCTTTCTCCCTCACTAACTGTTTTCTTTTGGACCTATTATCACCCTGTAGCTGACAGTGCAGCTTTACGTCTGCAGACTGAGCTCCTCCGATTGTTCCCAAGTCTAGAGGCCTGTTAGGGGCATTAGTCTCTGGAATATATGCCTGACAGACATTGTTCAGTCCCTTTTTAAAAATGAAAAACTCAAAAAATTAAGTTAAACAATCTTTACACAAGGCCCTCTGGAGCTTTTGACCATATAACATGGTCTTCATCAGTACATGAGGTTTGCTCAGTTGTCATCAAACTGCAGATTTCAAACTCTCCATTCTTCTAATCACTTTTAGTGAGTTTTTTAGCCAAGCTAGCAGCATGGCTATATAGGGATGGGCTGGCAATGTTGGTCAGTTGGTCCACCACTGTGGTCCAGACTGAAATATTTCAACAATAATGTGATAGATCGCAGTGATATTTTATACAGACATTCATGGTTCCCAGAGGATGAAGCCTACTGGTTCTGGTGATCCCTGACTTTTCATCTACTTTTCACCAGCAGGTCAAATTATTCACTTATCCTGCAGAAAATCTCACATCTACGAGATGGTTTGGCGCAAAATTTTGTTCAGACATTCATGGTCTCTGTAGGATGTATCCTAATGACTATGGTGATCACCTGACCTTTTCTCTAGCACCACAACAAGGTCGACATTCGTGGCTTAAAGTGAAATGTCTCAACAACTGTTATGTGAATCAGCATGACATTTGGTACACACATTCATGCCCACGTCAGGATGAATTTCGTTGATTTTTTTCTAGCACAATCTAGTGTTTATTAGCAAATTTTAGAATGCTTACATGCTGAACTAAGATGGTGAACATGGTAAACCCTGGTGGCTGGCTGCAGTATAAGTCATAAATCCCGCCCTCTCTGTGTTTGCGGATGGGACATGGGCCAAACTAAAAAGTCAAAGTACACGTCAAATAATTTTTTCTTAAAGATGGTCATTTTAGGTAGTTCTCATCATGCTGATGTATGTTCAAGTGTTCATTTTTCTGATAACTTTGATTTTATTCAGTGATTTGATGCTATAAAAAGGGGCTGAGACGTCATGATTGACAGCTGTGATTGACAGCTGCTCTGACTGTGGCAGTCGCAGCCGGAGGCTCGGGAATTGTACGAGAGAGTAGATGTAACTTTAACTTTCCATAACCGTCACAAGTCTGTGTAATAGAACATGTGTCAATTTGATCATGCATGCAGTTATAAGGATATTATAGTTAGTTGCTGTGTCTTTCTCGCCAAACATCTCCTGTGGTGCTAACGTAGCAGCTACCGTAGGTGGCTCACACTAGCAAGCTGTGGCCGTGCTAGGCTCGTGATTCGCTCGGGCGGGTGTGTGGGTACCGCTGCTCTGGCCCCCCCGGATCACTGCTACGCAGACTGTGGCTCCAAATGACGTCAAAATCTCAAATGGCAGCTCCCGTATCTGGGATGTTTTGGCTTCATTTTTGTACAGAGGGATGAAGTGGAGCCACGGTGTCCAACTATATATATACAATCTATGCTCTCAGTAAATATGCTTAAAATAAGTTATAAATAAGCACCTGTAACCATGCTTGAAATGATCAACTGCTTTAAGCAGCACCAAACACAGTTTCTGTGTAAAAATGAGGCTGTTTCAGAGAGGTCTCTCCAACACTGCTTACCATATCCTGTTGACTTAGATTACATCATATTCTAGATTGAGATATGAACGACTCATAGCCCACAAATGTAGGTCTGTGGTTTAGCTCGAGTGTTCTGTGTGCAGCTAATAGCATTAAGCATTGTTTGCTCTTCTGTGGCACATTGCCACTTAGTTTAGAGGAACACTTTTTTTTACGAATGCCCCTCTGATGATTTGTCCAGGTTGGGAGAGTCAGCTGTTGGAGACAGGGTTTCTGGCCATTTTCCTGTGTCCTGTGTGGAGTCTGTCCCAGGTCCCCCGCCGCTGTCCCCCCTCCCTCATCTGCATCTGGACCTTCAGATGGCTCATTGTTCGCATCATGCTTGGAGCTGTGAGTAAAACACTTCACAAATACATACAACTAGGTTTTTGCTGCATCTCTCGGACCACCGGAACTAGAGAGTACAACTAACTTTGACAGAAAACAACAAAAAATAGCAACGAGATCATGTTTGCATGTAACTTCTCGTAGCGGCAGTTTAACTTGTCAAACACAATCAAATTGAATTGATTGGAGTTGACTTAATTTAATGCCAGCAGCACCTTGACTAACACATTTCCTGTCGGGAGACCCTGAACAGGCATTGATAACATTCCTCTCTAGGAGGGAAGCAGATATTGTAAATTCAAGCAGAAAGGCATGTATCGTACACACACACACACACACACACACACACACACACACACACACACACACACACACACACACACACACACACCTGAATACATCCAGCAAGCTAACATGGAGAAATAAAACCATTTTGCAACGGTATGATTCCCCGGGATATTCCAGTGTTTGTCCTCCTCATTTTAGATCGTTACTTTTGGAGCAGTGCTTCGCTGTAAAACACTGCCAGTATTTAGAAATCCAACCCAAATATATGGTCGGCTAAACAACATGTCTGGTTGTTTGACAGTTTCCATGGTAGATTTTAGACCACCGGCTCGGTTTTTATCTGCCAATCACTGCAGTTGCAGGGTTTTTCCTATTAGGACCATGAAGAGAGCTGAAACACAAGGGGAACCACCTCGGCCCTGTTTGACTGTAGAGACCTCATTTCATTCAGTAATATGCAAAGTCACCACAATGTTGAGAGTTTAGTTGTAAAGTCATATAGCCCCCATTTCTTATAGCTCGTCTGCACTCATTGTTACAGAATTGGTGATTGTAGAAATATAATTTTTACTGAATTATGGTATGTTGGACTGCATTTATGTTCTAAAGAGTAGAAGGAAACGTTAAGTATCGGTTGACAAAAATTATGAATTTAATGATTTTGTAATTAGGATTTTTGGCCCATGACATAATATTTTTGTTACCAGAAATATTCAGCAAATTTTGGAACAGAACTCTTGACATTACAAGCATACATATTTAAATCTGCAGTTGGTAACTTTGAGCAAAAATGATAAAAAAGTTATTTTTATAAAACTGTCACTAAATCCTGACAGTAGTGCATGAGACAGATAATATAAAAATCATGTTCCTCTGTGTCCTCCTATTGCTCCTAATGGCATTTGCAAGATTTCACCGCGTCTGAACGAAAACAACCAATCAGAGCCAAGGAGTCTCGAACGCAGCTGTCAATCACTGCTCGCGAACCTACGATCAAATGGTTAAACTACGCAGCGCTGATCAAATATGAATCAAGATTCTGTTACTCAAATGCCTATTTCTCGCCTCAAATGTTTTCAGAAACATCTTGTAGTGTACTGTTCAGCTGTAAAATGAGAAGAGTTTGGGACCCGGCAGCCATGTTGAAAACAGTCGAGCCAAAGCCAAGCACCGCCCACCGGCCGGAGCCAACTTTCTCATAGGAGGACACAGAGGGACATGATTTTTTTCACAGATTATCTCTCATAACTTTTTACCATATTTGCTCAAAGTTACCGACTGCAGCTTTAATGCATCCATCTGTTGTTTATGTACAATTAGATGCTTAGGAATTTAATTAGACATTAACAGTAGCTGGAAGCGGTTAGGTTATTAATGTACGTGCTGTGCAACAACAGATTCATTGACAGAAAATGAACGTGTGACTAATTGAATAGTCGGTAATTCAATCAGTCAGTCAGTTTTAAAGCAGACATGTTATGATGATGGTTCCAGCTTGTCAAGTGTAAAATGTGCTGCTTTTTTTGTCTTACATTACAGTAAATTTGATATTCTTTTGGTTTGAGGCTGTTTGTTAGCTAAAACAAGACATTTAACGGCATCACCTTGGGCTCCAGGAAATTGTGATGGCCATTTTTCACTTTTCTTATGTTTTATATACTAGTAATCGATTAAAGGTGCAGTGTGTAGGATTTAGAGGCATCTAGCTTTGAGGTTGCAGATTGCAATCAACTGAAACCTTTCCCATGTGCCAAGCGTGGAGAACTACGGTGGCCGACGCAAAAACAAGAAAAGGTGAATGTCCCTATCTAGAGCCAGTGTTTGGTTTGTCCGTTCTGGGCTACTGTAGAAACATGGCGGCTGGCTCTCTGCGTAGATAAAAACGGCTCATTCTAAGGTTACGGAAACACGATTCTTATTTTCAGGCGATTATACACTAAAGAAAGCATAGTTATTGATAGTATATTCCATTTTTGCCATTAGATCCTAAATGCTACATACTGTTCCCTTAATTGAGAAAATACTCAACAGATTAATCAAAAATGAAAATGTTTTGCTGCAGCCTTAGTACTCTGCATATGTCGGCTTTTTCAGCATAATATTCACTTAATCTGTTCATGGCAGTTAGCTACTATCCTACTTGTTTCCTAGTTCAAATTAAACCCAACATTATACTGCATTTGTTTAATAGATATTGCATTACTATGTAAGTGTTTTTAGATTTTTTAATGTTTGCATGGGTTAATCTCCTCCAGCGAAATTAGCAGGTGTGCAAAGTATTTCAGGAAGTCACCATGAAATATTCTAAAATCTGCTGAACAGATCACTTTCAACCCGATTGGATCAGATGATTCGATTTGGGCGATTATCCAGATCTGATTTTCATTTTTTTTAGTAATTTATAACAGTGCTGCATTCAAGTGCTGGTAAGAATGTCAGACATCCAGAACTTGGAAAGTTTTGTCAGGAAATCAAATCCAGACGTCAAACAATAAACAAAGGAAACAAGAATGTCACCGAAGCTACGTTTTTTTTTCTCAACTTCTCAGCTACATGTCTTTTCCTCATCTTTACCGACACTGCGTGAGGTGTTTTGTGAAAATGTGCAAATATATAATTCCCCGAAATTGCATTTGCGTATACTTCACAGAGACAAATCCATTGCAGATTACATGATAATACGTTGGGAGAGCTCAAGTTGTTTGAAACTAGGAAGAGCAAAGACTCCGTCACAGTGACTGTGTTTGTGTAGCAGCTCAGCAGTGTGAAGCCCAGTCCAGCTCCTACCCACAGACCCTCAGTGTTTGATCCAGCCCGGTCACTGTCATTTATCTGTCTGACAGCCTGTGGTTCACCGCTGCTCTGTAAGTGCTCTACAGTTTCTGCTTGTGAGGATGACATGACTTAGCAGCACACGCTTCAAAGGACCCCACGGTCGTAGGAAATGAGTGGGAGATGGGGTGCATGAGCCCACCCATCATGCTTGTTGAGTGTAGTTTCACAGCATGACTAAGAAGTGACCCAAATGGTCACACTGTGGTTACCCGCTTTAATCCGTGATGCCTCTTTTTCTGTCCCCACATCATGGTACATGCAGTCATGGTGGCATTTGTCACGTCAATATTTGGGTTTAAGATGGGTAACTTATATTAATACGTGGGATGGGCTCATGTGCTTTTATACGACCAATACTGATGTTGCATCTTCCCGTTATTATCCTTCTAGCCAGCTGTTGCAATAATTCAATACAAATACTGTATAGTCTGTGTGTCAGCCCGGTGTAACGTTAGTGAGTGTCCGATAAACCGTGTGTGTATGTGCTACGTTCACTGCTGAATCGTTGCCGGTGGCTTCGTGTTCGCCGTTGTCACACACATACGGTCTGTCAGCGCGGTGTAAAGTTAGCGAGTGTCCGACAGACTGTGTGTGTCTGGTGGCGGTGAGTGTGGTGTTGTCGGTGGCGTTATAGTTGTGAACGTAGCAGTAGCAGTGTATGTACAGTTTATTTGCCTGAATAAATGCTACAACTCCTCAGTCCCAAGCCAAGCTCCCGTGTTTTGCAACACCGGCTCAGGCTCACTTAAGGTGGGCTGTTAAGGTGGACCAGCTATTCTCCTTTAAGTGACAAGCCGCTCCTCTGAGTTTTGCTCAGCTTTTTATTTAATAATTAATATTTCTTTTAACCGTTTAACCGATAGCATTAATCGGTAAAAATGCTTAATGTCGGTTAATGGTTAAACGGTTAATTATAACCTTCATGGAGTCTGCAGTGTTGCTCCGCCATGTTTCTACAGTAGCCCAGAACAAACAAACCAAACACTGGCTCTAGAGGTGGTAAGGATAGCCTCTGAGCGAGGCGAACGGCGTTACCACGGTTTTGCACTCGGCGGCTCACGTTACCGCAGTCTTGGAAAGGGAGGAGTGAGCGGAGCGGTGCTCAGTTGGTTGCAATCTGCAACCACACCACTAGATGTCACTAAAACCTATACACTGTCCCTTTAAGACACAGTATCTTTCTTTAGAAAATAAACATTAATGAGAGTGTAATATAGAAGGAATCAAATGCTCCTGTATCCTTGGTTACCTTATAATAACAACAGACTCTGCTAAGCTACATAAAGCACCACCTCATATGGGAAGTAATTGGCTCATTAGAACAAACAGAACTTCCATCACACACAGTAGGTTGCCCAAACATAATCACTTCCAACATATGGCTGCAAAAATACAATAAAAGTCAGATGACCATATGTTAAGCTAAACAAGAGTGTTGACATAGAAATATTTGCTAATTAATAGATTAATTGCCCTTATTAGTGTGGTCATTAGCATAGCTGGATGTGTTCAATACATCATGCAGATTGTGTTGGGACATTAAGCAGCTGGTGTGATTCGTGCTGCACCAAGGTTGTTTACATCAGCAGCCTGTGCGGGTTAATCAGGTGAGAAGCTACAAAAAGTGTAGCTAATGTGATCCGATCGGACCATGTTGGCTCACAAACTGTGAAACACAGTAAATATTCTGAAATACAATTAGCCATGTTTACATAAGGGCAGAGCGAAAAAGTAGTGCCGATTCACATGCAGCCCTGTAGTCCTTTTTAGTTTCCTTTTCCTTACAAATAAATTAGCGTTGAGGTTACAGTGGACGTCAATGGCTGTGAGATCTGGTTATGCTGTTTGATTATTATGCTAGGGTGATACATTTTAGAGTGCATGTTTAGGTGCCTCTTACCTCTGTCCACATCGCTGTAGTTCTTCATACAAAAAGTTAAAGGTGCAGTGTGTGGGATCTGGCGGCATCTAGCAGTGAGGTTGCAGACTGCAACCAACTGAAATTTCTCAAGCATGTAGGAACACAAGCATGCAGGAGAACTACGGTGGCCGACACGAAAACGTGAAAATGCGAATGGCCCTATAGAGCCAGTGTTTGGTTTGTACGTTCCGGGCTTCTGTAGAAACATGGCGGCCATCTTTGTGAAGAGGACCTGCTCCGTATGTAGATATAAACGGCCCATTCTAAGGTAATAAAAACACAACGATTCTTATTTTCAGTTGAAACACTTAAGAAAACATATGTATTAATATTATATTCCATTTCTGCCAATAGATCTCCTTAAATGTTGCACAATGTTCCTTTTAAAGGATGTTAGCATCTCTACAAATTGGCCCCGCAGGCTCTGATGGCTCAGTCTATTCAATGTGGCTTAATGCTACAGCGAGATAATGGTTTCCAGTATGGCCTGAACAAAACATCAGTGTGGAAGTATTTTTTTAACCTGTACTAGTCTTTGTACTGGGGCTTTACTTCTAATATGCCAACAAAATATTTAAAACAGGCTAAATGAATTTATAACGGATCACCCATCTTTACTTGCTAGCAGTTTACTGATAGCATAGCATTTGCAAAGCGAAAAATATTTTAGGAAATGTGCTTGTATCCTGGCTTTTTCCATCATCACATAAGAAGGTATAGAGATATGTCCAGAATGTGGTTAGCATTGTCTTAGCTTAGCACAAATATTGGAATCAGAGGGGGAACTGCTAGCCAAGCAAGCTAGTATCCTGGGTGGTGTCCAGTGTCTACAGCGCTAACCACGGAGAGTGTTTAGCATTAATTATTTCCTTAATGAAACCCTGTCAGCTGAATCATGTTGTTTAATAAATAATAAAGCCAGTGAATATGGGTTTCTTGATATTTAATTTGTCACAGAATGAGTTGCCTTGGGACAAGGCACATTTCTTGTGAAGAAACTCTTAAATGATTCATTTCTCTGGTTTTCTACTAAATGTTTATGAGCTTCCTGTTTAAAGCGCTGGCATGGAGATTGTGAATTGGATTACACATTTCACTGCTGGCAGGAACATCTCTATGAAACACTCCCAACAGTTGGAAGCGCTATGCTAGGTGTGGAGTTTTGGGTGTTAACTGGGATTAGAGTTAGCGTGAGAATGTGTTTTGTGGGTGCAGATCAGATTGGTTTGCCTGTTGCTAAGGATCTTGGGATATAGTGTTGCTGGCATGCCGACCAGGGTGTTGGTGTTCAACTGGCCGACTGGAATAGGTTCGCCCTGACTGTTATGATAAATATCTGTGGTGAGAGTGACTTTGAGGTGTACAAGTGTGGTTGATGATGAGGTCCTATGATCTTGCTTTACTGCTGCTGCACAGTGGCTCTGACCTATTTAGAAGGTTTTCTTTTCTTTTACTGTTACACGGAACAGTCTGGTAAATAACTGTTTTACTCAGAGAAGAGTTTTGTTTTGTGGTGCTCTAATTTCTTCTTTCTAATGTTCAAGCAGGATTGAATAGCTTACAGAAAATTTACCTCTGAAATAGGTGACCCTTTCATTCCCCCATTTCCCCTACTCTCCTATGTTTTGAAATACAAAACCTGAATTGATTTCCTAAACCTCTTTATGAAATAATCTGAAATGATTACGTTAGATCTGTTTGGCTCTCCACTAACTCCTGGGGGAAATATCTGGCTGTGTAGCAGCTAAATGCTCCACTATGCTCATCAGCTAGTCGCTAACTGCTGTCTGCCTGCTGTTAAGTGCTCGGTAGGTAGCGCACAGCGAGTTTATCACAGCTTTTTCGCTGAAAACAGATGTCTACTTTGGCCGAAAACGCAGATGAGAGCTGTGAGACTGAAAAAAAACAACAGTGAGCAAATTGGAAATGGGACTGTGTCATCACCGGCAGATTAATTATGAAAATGAAAAACTGTCATGGCCATTTTCAAATTGGTCCCTTGACCTCTGACCTCAAGATATGTGAATGAAAATGGGTTCTATGGGTACCCACGAGTCTCCCCTTTACAGACATGCCCACTTTATGATAATCACATGCAGTTGGGGGCAAGTCATAGTCAAGTCAGCACACTGACACACTGACAGCTGTTGTTGCCTGTTGGGCTTATGTATCTGTGAGGGTTTCTGGGCAATGTTTGTCATTGTTTTGTGTTGTTAATTGTTTTCCAGTAATAAACATATACATACATTTGCATAAAGCAAGCATATTTGCCCTTTAAGGTACATTTTAAACAGATAAAAAATCCGGATTAATTTGCGATTAATCATGATAAACTATGGACAATCATGCGATTAATCTCGATTAAATATTTTAATCGATTGATAGCCCAAATGAGTAGCACATGTTTTGTTAGCATTTAGTTAGCATAACATTAGCTAGCTTATCTTTGTCTGGATGATTGTGTAGTTGGCATTTGACTTGTAGATCTGAAGGTCCTTTACCCACCCGTTTGTAAATTGGACATGGGCCTCCAAAGATTTTAACATTTTGAATCGCAGACAGGTGTAACATTAGGCGCTAACACCAAACACCAGATGGATATCAGTGACCGCAACGGGTGGCAAGCTGTCAAGGTCTTTTGACCAGGATCAATATCATTAACTATCTTCAATTTTTTAATATAGCGCTCCTTTGCCTCTTCTCTTGATATGGCGATTGACAGGTAACAGATGACCAGACCGTTGACAGATAATGACAGCTACCGTAGGCCCAATCTGTTATCCTAGGATGGCAAAGTCATGACCAACCGCCCTACTCTGCCTCTGAATCTACGTATGCTATCCTCCAAAAATGGTGGCGCCACCCCAGAAATGCCCCGCGATTCCCATTACCTGTAGAGCTGAGGGGAACTGCAGAGTCGGATGGTAATTCTCTGTGGGTTTGTCACTATGTGCTGATATGAATTCCTTTTGAATGAAGGATATCCTGGAAAAAATGCCATGCCCGTGTCCGTCACAGTGGTGAATCCAAGACCTACTACCGTATAAATGAGGCCCTGCTGTGGTGTTGCCACCGTGGTTCCTGTTGCTTTCTTTTTGAAACCCTGTTTTTTTAATTGTTGGGATTCGGGGTAAGGCGTTGCTTTGCCAGTCTCTTCCATTGAAATGGTGCGGTCTATCTCATGCCATATGCATTTTTGTCAGTCTCGGTGTACCTGGAAGACAGAGTTTGTGATCTTTACCTCAGTTGCTTTGGAAGTTCCTTTTTTAGTGAGTCGAATCGGTCTGCCTGTGACTTATTTAGTATAACATGCTGACAGAATTTGTCACGGTCTCTTTTAGTGGTGAAGTTTATGGTGAATTTACCATTTTTTTCTAGCTTGTCTAGAAATAGTGTAGAAATTTTATTTGTTATTCTCTTAATTAAATCTCCGTGTTCTTCCTGGAAAAGTGCTAAATTCACATCAGTATCCTCTCCCCAGGGCTCTGCAGGGCTCTGTTTATGTCAAGGTCTGCATATCAGCTGGTAATTGATGACATTTCAGGATCTCATGACTGAATTGGATTATCAGCAACATCTTCGGCCGCATCGTCTAAACAGCCAGCAGCAAGCAGTCAGCAGCCAAGCTCATAATCAGAGTGAAATGTCCTGGCTTTTTCTAAATCTGGTTAGAGAAGTTAGCGGACGATTTTTTCCGCATTCCATGCGGCGGGCTGATGTGTCAATATTGACAGTCCTGTGTCCTGGATAGCTTTACTTAGTTCATTTGGTGAAAAACAGAGCAGAGCACAGGACACATTCAGTGTTTCCCAGTGAATTATGTGAGCAATTTTATGATTAGTATGGGGGTTATTACCTGCGTCAGTTAGTGATTTCCTTCATTTCCCAAAATGCTTTGATAGCAGAGTACTTCCTCTTTTTTTCCCAGTCAAAAACAGGCTATAGAAGCATTTCTCTTTTTTCATGTTGCGCGAAACATCTGATTTTTAGGGAGAGCGTTCCTGTTCAGTTCCTAACACCTTGTATAGTTAGATTTATTATCACTTATTGCTTGTCTGCATGTGTAGCTCTCTGTAAGTGGGACGTCTGTGCAGCTGTTAGGTCAAAACACCTCATGATGTGTTCAGACGGCAAGCAAATTAGATTTGTCCTTTTAGAATTTGCTCTGTAAGGCAGACCGTCCACTTTGTAGTGTACGGGGGACTGAAATGGATCCGTGTGTTTAGAGTTGGTGCGGTAATATGAACTAAAGAAGAGTGGTCAACAATGTACTTATTTCCTCAAGAAGAAAATAAAGATTATCCTTCAAAAAAGGCCTCATATGTGACAGCAAAATTGACTCTCATCACTGATAAGGGCTGCTAGATTTATGTCACTGCTCTTTATCCTGCTACTAACCGTGCCCTGGCACGAGGGCATTGTTTCTATAGTAACAGCATCCTCTGAGGAGGAGCAGAGGAGAAATTAACAGTAAAGTTAGGTCAAGTGGTTAGGAAATGTACAGTGTAGGTTACAGTTTGACTCTGAATAGACGCTGCAGCTCCTCAAGACCCAAGTAAAGTAAACAAACTCCCCCTGTGCTTCCCGACCACGGCGTGGAACATTTGAGGCTGTGGGCATGTTCACAATTGTCATGGGACGCAGCCTCGATCTGGAATGTTTATTAAAAGTAACGCAAGCCATCGCCTGTCCACTGTGTGCTGGCGACTGAAATAAGACAATAACACTTGAGTAATCCAGAACAACAAACTGTTGAAAATAGCAATAATTATATTATTGAATTTATTAAATTAAAGCGGTCCTCAAATATTTGTCTGAAACGTAGCTAACCCATGTCATGTGATATGCTGTTTCAGTACACTTATGAACAAATATTACTGGGACCAGTACGGAAAATTGCAGATGAACATTTAATATCCTGGAATTCACATTATAGACACCGCTGACCATCCCTTTAACAATGTGGCCGCAATTTAGCACATTGAACACAAGTCTTGTTTCATTCCATTGTTGTAATTTTGAGGGCACTATATAGTAGACAGTAAATATGACGCACTACGTAGTAAACAGGGACGGATTTCAGACATGGCCTTAATTTTCTTGTTTTTTTTTATCTCCTCTTATGGCTCCATCTCTTTGCTCTTTCTTCTCCCCCCCCCTACCCCCCCATCTCTTTGCTCTTTCTTCTCCCCCCCCCCCGCCCCTCTTTGGCTCTCTCCTGTTTTTCAAAGGGGCTATATGGTCAAGTCATCCTGTTTATACGCAAGAGAGCACAAGCCGGATCAAGCATGTGTCTAATTTAAATGGGCACAAGTTTTGTCTGTGTTTTTGTCTTAGAGCTGCAAACCTTTCACAGTGTGTTTTCAGTTTTCAGACAGTTGATTGTAACATTTTTGTCGTCTAAAAATGTCTTATTCAGCGTTTGATTGTCATAGGAGTGCCATAAAAAAAGAATAAATCTGTCAAAGAATAAGCAAATAAATGTGGGAGTATAAAGATGAATAAATAAAAGAATAGATACATGTGGAAGACAAATAATAAAACATAAAAGAATATTATAAAGTATTTTCATTTATTTTCACATTTATTTGTTCACTGATTTCTTTATGTAATTATAAATATTATATATTTATAATATATTATAATTTATAATATATATTATATTCTGTATTTTGTAATTATTTATTCTTATATACAGTAATGTAATTTATTTATTTTTTATTTTTTATCTCTTTTACTTTTCTTTATTCTATTCCCTATTGCTTTTCCTTTTTCCTTTTTGCTTTTGCTTTTCCGGAAGTTCTAAACCGTCAATCAACTGGCTTTGGGCAGGCCTTCCTGCCCAGGCTGAGTAGTCAATGCCTGCACACATATACTCTATTTTAAATTAAAAAAAAATTAGTAATTTATATGCAAAAAAGTAAATATATATTTTTAAAAATGTATAAATAAATAAATAAATACAGAAATAAATTAGAAAATTAATGAAAATGCTTATAATCATTCTTTTATATTTTATTATTTATCGTTATATTTCCATATTTCTTTTCTTATTCTTTTACAGATTCATAATTTTTTATGGCACTCTTATGACTCCATGAGATTGTGCGTAGCTCCATTTATGTATGTACCTGTATGAGGGTAAATCCTACAGTAATTATTCCTTTTAGACCGTTTCAGTCAGTTATGAGATGTGAATGAATGCAGTCTGTAATCTGATCTTCTAATGGACTGTTGATGGTTGCTTATTTGAGCTGATATACAACAGTATACTCATAAACCATAAACTGTAACATGTTTGTATGTTCTCCGTCTTTTTCAGGGTCTCATTAAAATCAGAGGCGACCAATGCTGGAGAGACCTCACCTGCATGGACTATCACTACGAGGTGTGTGTACAGAATGTTAGTGTATTTAATGTGCTGTGTGTGTGTGTGTGTGTTTCCCTGTCTATTGAGTTGGCCCGTTACAGTACATGAAGCAGATGATCGCTCTCCTGCTCTGCAGCTATAAATTGATTAAACCGACTGACCTTTTCATCAGCTGCTCAGCTTAGCTTGATGTTTTCCTCGACATTTGGAGCTTTTTCAGCTTTCTTTCCGAGGTTTTCATGAATTCAGACTTTCCAATGAGAAGTCCATTATTTACTACTACTTTACAGGAAACCATAGTTTGCATAAGGGCTGCAACTTCTGATTATTTTCATTGATTACTTTATCAATTCATTATTTTTTATAAATGAGGATACATGCTCAATTTAGTTTCTTAGAGGCAAGTTCTTTTATTTTGTGACAAACAATCCAAATATGAGCTTGAGTTGGTCCACTTTGTTCACTAAGCTAGTCGCTAACTTAGCACTTAGGGCAGGTAGTGTGCTGTGGGTTTATCACAGACGGCAACCTTCAGTTCTGAAAAGTGAAGCCAATGAGGAAGTGCCTTAAACTTGCATTCTTTCTAATAGCCATCAGGGGGCGACTCCTCTGGCTGCAAAAGGAGTCTGATTGTATAGAAGTCTACGAGAAAATGAGCCCTTTCAACCCGTTCACAGTGTGTTTTTAGTTCATGAAAGTTAATTGTAACATATTGGTCATCTAAAAATGTTTTATTCAGCGTAAAGTTTTACTTAGCTCCCCCCTTTCGTGTCACTTTTGGTTCCAAAAAGCCAAGATGGCGACGGCCAAAATGCCGAACTCGAGGCTTCAAAACGGCATTCCACAAACCAATGGGTGACGTCACGGTGACTACGTCCACTTATTATATACAGTCTACGGTTTATCAGAGTTTTTTTTCCTGAAAACTGGAAATTACACTGATGAGAGCGGTGTGACTCAACCAAAACAGTAAAGTTATGAGCTGTAAAACTAAAACAAGGAGCTGAAAGACGTTAAAACGCTCAATAGAGCTGAGAGGAACTGCTGAGTCGTGCCATTTTATTTCGGTTCATCACTACGAGCAACACCTTTCACAATAAACGTAGTCATCTGACCAATTGTTAATACACAAATATTGATTAGAGAGCCCCTTTAAGATATACTAAGTTCATGAAACGTTTAATGTTTTCAGTGCAGAACACTTGGTACATGGTTGTTCTTCCGTGGGAAAAAAATCTGCTGGTGCACAAGAAATGTGACGTTTGTAGCTGCAGCAACAGAGAAAGAGAACAAGGTGATCATTATGAGTGACAAAGGAAATAAGAGAAACTCAGATTTTCTCAACATAAAGTATGAAGAGCTGTTTGTTGACTTCTGGGAAGTGCAGTGCAGAAAACAGCACCAATGATTTCACATTATAAATAGCTCAGGGAACGACTTTCTAAATTTCCCAAAGACCTGTTATTTGACAATCTGAACGTCTTAAGACGGGTCCAGATGTACGAAAACATTGCGCCATGGCTTTGTCTCGCGAATGATGACAAGACAGCAATGAACTCGCATCAGGCTAACCACACCAGGGCAACACATTACAGTGACCGGTCTTTCAATAAATCAGTCTCTTATGCAGACTGTGAGGTTGTGCAAATCCCATGTTTGTTTTTCCGCTGTGGGACGCTCGACCGCTCTGACCAACACTGCTCTGTGTTAGCAAGCCGCAGAGGGAGGAGGGCCGTCTTCTGTAATTAACATAGACAGGAATACATTGACTCCTATGGGAGTGGATGACTGGAGATGACACTCACACACATGTCAAGAATACAATATAGATACTCACACAGTCTGAAATACAATGGGAATGGATGGTGTTTCTGCAGCTACGGACATTTTGAAGTCCCAGCAATAAAATTTTGAATTTATGTTCAAATTTGCAGTGCAATGGCTGAGAGCGCTGGGGGACATGTGTCTATCTGTTAACATGGAGTTCTGCATTGAAACAAAGTTGAAGCATAAAGATTATAATCTTCCATAGTGCAAAATAACCATCTTGTGCTCTTAGAAATGACAATTTTATCACAAATTACAATATATAATATTTTGTCTTTAAAGGCCTTTACACACCGGCAGCGTTTTTTTTGTGCGATCAATTCTCACGTCAATATATTTTTTTGAAACGTTGTTCTTGTCATGACAGAACGCAAATATTACGCGCTAAGATAGATTTTTCGCGCTGTGAATAAAAGCATCAATCCGTCCTGTAGTTGTCGAGACATTTCGTTAAAAAAAAATAAATTGTCAACCTCATGGTGGCGCTATAAAAAAAGTAGATCACTGATGTCAGATGGATTCATCCCCTGGGGACCATGAATGTCTGAGGATATTAAAACCCCTCTCTGAAACCAGGCTAAATGTAATTGTAATTGTGAAGGAATTAAACTCTGGGACACCTTGAGCCTTTCAGTAACAAAAAAACCCAAACTGTAACTGAGCAATTCACTGATGCACTGATTCCAGATTCCAATGGTTATAAAGAACCAAAGTCTTAATTATATTGTCTATGGCGTTCATATTTTAAATGGGGCAGAAACAGTTTGACAAAAAATGCAGGAAAATGTGGACCCACTAGTGTCAGCATGTGAACTTGATGAACTTTAAACGAGGAGAATCATGTGTAACATCTAAATGTAAGCTGGATATTTTCACATTAATCAACATGGTGTGGCTTCCAATGTACGCTACTGTGATTTATATATATCTATGTCTCGTGACGGCCTTCCTTACATGTGTGTGTGCGTGTGCCCTTTACGCTTTAAATCAATTAATTGTATGCTGTTCTTTATTGTGTCCTTGTGCATTTCTGTTCTATTTTTAATCCAGCTACATACGTCAAATAATCGCTGAGGCAATGATGGATGCTTTTGCAAAATGACTCTCCTCTACTAGTGCTACTATATTATACTTACCTATCTTGGCTTTGCATGCTACAAAAGCTGCATAATCTGGCTTTAGCTGAACTCCAAATTCAACTCTTAACCTCTTAAGCCCTACAGGGTGCTGGAAGGTGTGGTTCGACTAGACAGACATACCCAAAATAAATGAAGAATAGCTCCACAACTAGCAGGTCTATAACATGATCTTGGTCTCTATGGATGGGTAAGACCTCAGAGAATCCATCCCCAGTGTCAGTAACATTGTGACTGTTACTATGCCTGAGTAAACTGGGATGAACCAAAGGAAAAAATTACATTTTTATCGTTGCCTAAAATGTTTTCTAGATTAGACAGTGGATAACACCATTATAAAAAAGTGATGCCATGCACAGAGATGCCACTGAATTCATTCAGCAACTCCTTGACTACAACTGTGCCAAAGCAGATATAAATAACACAAAGGACATAGATTCTACAAAGGTTTTAGTGAGGATAGGACCAAGCGGACTCTATTTTTGGCCACCCAAAGTGTGCCAAATGGGTTTTCTACCTCTTGAGAGAGAATCTGGCTATAAAATACTCCTGATATCCACTACAGGAGGCTATGTGCACACAATGGAGCCTTTGGCCATGATATTTACCCTGTGCATCATCACATTCTACCATTGTGCACAGTGTAAAATCAATAAAAAAACAACTAAATTGTATAATTTTGACTCCAAATGGAGTAGTTTTATTATAATAATGAACTTAGATAATAACACATAAGATCAATAACAATGTAAATAAAATAAAAAAAATAATCCAAAGTCAAGTACATTCAATATAAAAATGGTCAATTTTAAAGTAAAAATACAATTTCTCGTGCGTTGATTTTGTAACTAAAATATTAAAATCATTGCCAAACAAACATTGGTTGGACAAAATACACTTGGAGTGTTGTTTTAGTAGCGTTAAGGCCTCGTCTTTTAGAAACAATTCGGAAAAAAGACCACCACAGCATTTTATTTTTAAGCATTTTAAGTTTTTAAAGGCAGGGTTCGTCGGGTAATTAAATGGGAGAAAATGCTTGCAAAGGGGATTCTTCTTGGTACATGCTGACAGGTGTTTAAAATGTAATTAAATGTAGTGTATCAGAAAATATGTTGTCACCTGACAAATCATATTACAGTATGGACCTTATTCCACGCTGGGTCAGTTTGCTTTTACCTCAACTGTCGACGGCCTTAAGGGTGATATAGATTTACATATACACACACATACAGAGCACCGGAAGCCACTGGCGCCAAGTGAAGCCTTATTAACCCCCTCTGACACACTGCTCTCTTTCAATCCTGCAGGAAAAAGTGCAGATCGCCTCCTGTCCTCACTCTCAGGGGGCCGCGTAGGTGTTTCTTCGGCATAGTCGGTGTTTTGTTTGCTCCGGTTTGTTTGTTGTAATGCAGCTAGCTTGCAGGCCAGGTGGGGTTGTTTGGTTGTCTGAGGTTGCAGGCTCCTTGCCCTTGGATTTCCACGGGCGTTTTGGTAAGCTACAGGTTAAATAACCCCCCAATTATTTAATTCCATTCCATAAAAGAAAACAATAAGAGTATAGACGAGCGTGCCAGTGTCTTGTTTTCTTTTCCTCCCACCTATTTCTGTGCTGTATTTATTTTCCGCCACCTCACCTGACACTATTTGCATGTTCGGCTATTACACGGTTTGTATGCGACCACCTCTCACACACACACTTAATCATACGCACACAAACACTGCACAGCTCTGTGTGAGTGTTTTTTGTGTGTAGGTGGGGTTGCCTTCATTTAAATAAAGTTCCACCTTTATTTAGACATGGAAATGTTTCCCCCAAGGCGTGGCACCATAAATTACTCTCCATCCTGGGCTCACACAAGATTTTAGTGCCAAAGTAAAGCAGAGAAAACATGCATTTTAAGCAGAAGGAGAAGTCTGTGTTAAAGAAAATGTTTGGCACAAGTATTAACCTTTTATGCATATATGCATGGAACAAAAATCAATTGATTAAAGATCATGATTATCTTGACAAACCCCTCTTTTCTGACACTTTTGCTGCTACAAAGCACTGCTTCTGGCATCCTCAAAAGCTTAAAGATGTGGAGGACAGAACCTGCCAAAATCAAAAATACATAAATAAATAGATAAATAAATGACTTGATAAATGAATAAATAAATATGTCATTAAATATAGCAAAAATAATGTTAAAATGTTTTGTGACATAAATTGATATTTCTGTTTTAATTTGCTTCTTTATTTATTTATCTTTGTGTTAATTCCCTTATTTATTTACTGTTCTGTTTAATTTTTTCCATTTATTTTTTTATTACACTTTACATCTATGTATTTATTTTTGCATTTATGTTTTTTTTTTTGCAAATTTTTTTTATTAATTAATTAATTTTTTTAATGTATTTATTTATTTATGCATTTATTTATTTATTTATTTATTTATGCATTTCACCCCTTATTTATTTCCCCAAACTGGGGATCTGCACACCTGTACCGGTACGAGGCAGCGGCCGGGGGAGCCAGGAATGGAGACTGAAGCTAGCTGGCTAGCATATACAGTGCCTTCAGAAAGTATTCAGACCCCTTCACTTTTTTCACATTTTGTTATGTTGCAGCCTTATGCTAAAATCAATAAAATTACTTTTTTCC
>CAKALU010068742.1:10018-28835 GCA_916700995.1 Hozukius guyotensis | reverse complement strand
GAAAAAAAGTAATTTTATCGATTTTAGCATAAGGCTGCAACATAACAAAATGTGAAAAAAGTGAAGGGGTCTGAATACTTTCTGAAGGCACTGTAAATCTATGCACTCTGACCCATGCTCCGACTGTTCTGGGTTTCACATTTTCACCTCTGACTGTCCTCCATCTCCCCCCCCCTTAGACCCAGCCAGTTCCTAACCCCATGTCCTACTACATGCACCGCTCCCCGTGGTGGTTCCATCGCTTCGAGACGCTGTCCAACCACCTCATCGAGCTCGTCTTCCCGCTCTTCACCTTCTTGGGCAGGCGGATGTGCGCGGTCAACGGAGCGATCCAGATCCTCTTCCAGGTAGCTCGCACTGTTCACCGACTCACAGGAGCCGATGATAACAAACACTGGTGCTGTTAATGGTGGCACCTCGTGAGGAAAGCCTCTACTTCTACAGATCCAGATTTTGAATTTAGAGTTTTACTCCTCTGGCTATCAGGATGCCAACACCAATGTAGTTTGAATGTCTTAGTTCTAGAATTGGTTTTGGGCCAGTCATAGCATGACATGTTATTATTACATTAAACATGTTTACTGGCTGATTTAAGGAGATGTTTTATTACATTTATCTGTTTCATTGAATTATGTGTGACTTGTGTGAACTTAAATTGAATTTGTGCATCATGTGCAGTGGGTGTCCTAGCTGTATGTTACTGTAGTCAGCTCAAAATAAGTCAGTACTCAACGTCCACATGTTGGCTGAACTCCTTAAAATGCTGATATACTAACGTGATGCAATATAATCAGTCCAGCAGGTGTTTAATTCTAATGTTTTCTATACCACCTGTGTGTCTTTTCACTCTGCCCTGTCTCTCGTGCTCTAGGTGGTTCTGATAGTGAGTGGGAACCTCAGTTTCCTGAACTGGCTGTCCATTGTTCCCAGTCTGGCCTGTTTTGACGATGCATCGCTGGGCTTCTTGTTTCACTCTGGAGGTGGAGCTAAGAAGGCTGTGCTCGAGATACAGAATGAGGATGCAGCTGGACGCACCCCCAAACCCACCAAAGGTATTCAGGGGCCGCATTCACAAAACATCCGTAGGATAAAAGTAGAGAGACAACTCCTCAGAATAAAGGACATGTCAGTCCTGACTTTAGGGACTTTGGTGAATCTGAACTAACCATTTAAAACACCAATAACACAAACAAACCAACCAATCGAGGCAACAACTCCCGTGTTCTGTGAGGTAAAATTACTGTTTTTGTCAAAGGAGTCTGGTGGCTTTGACGAGAGCATAGATAGATTTTATGAACTTTTAGTGCCATTCAGGAGGTGAGATAAGATCCTTTGTTACTGTAATAAGACCCCAGATTCAGAAAAATGTATGAGTCATAATGAGTCATGGCCATATGCTCTGTCTATGGTACAGTATTGCAAATGAATACACATTTCCACGTAGTGTTTTTGACCTTTTTTCACTTTGTTTATCAAATGGTTGGTATCTCATTTTGGAGTTAAACTTTAATAGACACAATGGGTCCAGAGACTCTTGTACTCTTGTATAGACATCGGTATCTCTGACAGTCGAGGCTAATGGGTACAGGAGGAAGGGAATTATGGAACAGAAAGGGAATTATGGGAAGGAAAGGGATTAGCTCTTGGACAGCTGAGAAGCTGGGAAAAGTATGACATATGGTTTATTGGAATTTAATGCGACGTGGCTTACATTTTTACAATACAGACTGCTTCAAATGGGGTCAAAGCAACAGTGGCCCCTCTCTAATTGGTCTCATTGGACCCGTTAGTGTCTTTGCTTTATCGTAGGATGTTGGAATATAAAATAGGCTCCTACCTGGAGCGTGAGCATGTTTCAATCATTCGAACAGTGTGAGAAGTTTTAGTTGGATTATGCTGATGTGTTTAACATGCGTGGGATAAGCAGGCAGACACAGGTAGGAACTGATGTGGACTCAGCCAACATTCGTCAATACCAGCCGTCCCATGATCTAACGGGTCAAACCTCCACTGAGGAAGTGTTGAAGTCATCACACACACACATGCACACATAGACTTACGCACTTAATAGCACTAATTCTGTCAACGTATCCTCACGAAAAGTTATTCCTCATTTTTCGAGTGTTTTCAAAAGAATGTGCAGCAACACGTGACGCATGTGTCAATTTCCACTCTGATATTTTCAAAATAAAATTACTTAAATAGGAAGACATCGACTTGGTTAGGTTTAGGCAACATAATTAACTAGTTAGGTTTCGGAAAAGGTTGTGGTTTGGGTTAAAGTAACTCCGGAAGTGGTGTAACTTAAGTACGGAAGTTACGTGACAAATCAATGTCTGGGTTAAAATAACTCTGGAAGTGGCGTAACTTAAGTACAAAATTACGTGATAAAAACTACTTAGTTAGGTTTAGGAAAAGGTTGTGGTTTGGGTTCAAATAACTTCGGTATTTGAACCCAAACTTATGGAATTTTGTTCCATAAGTATGGAAGTTATGTGACAAAAACTACTTAGTTAGGTTTAGGAAAAGGTTGCGGTTCGGGTTAAAATAACTACGGAAGTGGCGTTACTTAAGTATGGAAGTTATGTGACAAAAAATACTTAGTTAGGTTTAGGAAAAGGTCGTTGTTTGGTTTAAAATAACTTTGGAAGTGCGTTACTTAAGTATGGAAGTTACATGACAAAAAATACTTAGTATTGGTTTAGGAAAAGATTGTGGTTTGGTTTAAAATAACTACAGAAGTGGCGTAACTTAAGTACGGAAGTTACGTGACAAATATATCAATGTTGACTGGGGTACGAACAGCGGTCTCCTGGGCGAAAGTCCGGTGTTTTTTGACCCACCCATCCACCCCGACCTCCTCCCTACTCGGCGTTTGTTGCTCTTTATACTTCCCGGTTCACGATTACATGGATTACATACAAATTGATTTCGTGGGATATATCCGAATTACAGTGCATTACTTTTCGTAGGTATAGCTACGAACGGGGTATAAGAAGAGCCTGATTCTGTTCTCCCCACGAACCAGTAAACACGTCGTCCCCCACAAAGGATGAATCCCCCTCCAGGCCAGACACTAAGAAAAATGTCATCTTGATGTAAGCTGTAATTACTGTTTTCCCCTCAGGCCACTCAGTGTTATTTTTGAAATCCTGGATTGGAGACACGAGAAGTATTATTTCTCTAAAATTCAACAAAATTGAACAAGTAAACAAAATGCTGTAGCAGCTCCTTCAGGCAAAGCAGGAGCAGTTTCATCAAATGTGTCTAAGAGCGGTGTCTAGATAGAGTGTGTAACAGATAATGTAGACACATGTAGCAGTGTTCCATTGCTGTGCTGTTTTTAATGCTATTCCTCTCTTTCTATTTGTGTGTGTGTGTGTGTAATACAGGTATGACGATACGTTGGATGGTGAACATTTCTTTGGGCGTTCTGATCGGCTACCTGAGCATTCCCGTGGTGATGAACCTGTTCAGTTCCAAGCAGGTGATGAACACCTCTTTCGACCCGCTGCGCATCGTCAACACCTACGGGGCCTTTGGCAGGTACAGCAGGGTCAGGGGGTCATGACATTGGACAAGGTATCTGTGGATCCTTAAAACAGCTCAAGAGCTGCTGAATTCATGTCTAAATGTAAGTCCTTAAGATGTCCTCCCCTCCCCCCTGTCCAGCATTACCAAGGAGCGTACCGAGGTGATCTTCCAGGGCACTCTGGCCCAGGATCCCAAGGACCCTGAGGCGCTTTGGGAGGAGTACCAGTTCCTGTGTAAGCCAGGGGACGTTTACCGACGACCATGCGTCATATCACCGTACCACTACCGGCTGGACTGGCTCATGTGGTTTGCTGCCTTCCAGGTGAGATACTGAACAACTGCAGGAGATGATGACAGGGCTCCGGACCAACTTTTTACATTGGTTGCACTGGTGCGCCTTACTTTTTCATTTAGGTGCACCAGCACATAATTTAGGTGAACCCCAAAATTTTTCACTGCGCCTTTTGGGCACTGCAATAATACATTTTAAGTGTGTCTTAAAAGTCTTTACACATCATGTTAATTATTTTAAACTGGAATAGGTGCATCATTTTTTTTTTTGAGTCCGATGAGGCGCACTGCGAACAAGTGTAGATGAAGAAAACAACGTGTAAAAATGCCACGCCACGCCAAGCTTTGATGCTCGCAGTACTACCGTGTGAAAATAGCCAAGACTGTGTTTAAGTGCAATCCACATTTGTACATATTTCGTTGCTATACAGTAAGAAGAGCGTAATGTAATGTGTGCGTAGCGAGTGTGTGGTCGAGTGACAGAGATGGAGGAGAGATGCACTCAGAGCAGATCAGCTGTTTGGCGATCGATCGAAGCAGAGAAGAAATTAACGGTAGAGTTGTCTTGTGTTATTAAATGTAGCCTACAGCGTCACACACACACTTTTTGCCCTCCCTACTCGTGAAATGCATCCGGCGCGTCAGATCAGGATTAGGCATCTTAGCAGGGACTGGGGAGCGACGTACATTACCAGCCTAGAAACATACTGTCTTCACGATGAATGTATTTTTTGTGTGAATATAGGATTTAGTGTCAGGATTTAGTGTGATTAATCAGTATCATTACATGTAAGACTTTCATTCTGAAAAACAAGTCACCTCTGATAATATGAAGGCCAAAACACATATAGAGACATCAGTTAATTGTGTAAGAATTCCCCCTTTTAGCTGGTTTATCACTTCATTTTTAGGGCTTGTGTGCCAAAAATGAGTTGTGAACCTCAGCTGTTTAGTCCTGCATGTGGCATTAAGTGTGTCTAGCCACTAGGGGGCAGTAGTGTCATGTACCTCAATTAAATAAGATGAATTTTGGTCTGTGTTTCTCTGCTCCTTATCTTCTGTCAGTCTCCATATCTTTCTCTGTCTCTTTCTGTGTTTATTTTCTTATTGTCTGCACACCTGTCCCTTTTTATCCTTGTCTCTTTGTCTTAGTCTTTATTGTTTTGCCTCAGAGCCTCTAACTACACTCTCCATCTCTCTGTGCCTCTGTAAGTCCACATTTACGTCTCTTTCACACCCTGTGTTATTTTCGTCTCTGTCTCTTATTTTCTATTCCTTTCTAACACCTCGTCTCCATGTCTTCACACAGACCTACGAGCAGAGTGAGTGGGTGATCCACATAGCAGGACGTCTGCTGTCCAATGACAGCAGCGTCCTGTCCCTGCTCGACCACAACCCCTTCCACGGCAGAGAAACTCCCAGGTAAACATAGAGCACACAGGATGGTCATACTGTATGATGAACTTTAATTAGCATCAAGCACTTTATGTCGACATCGACTTCACCAAAGCACATATTTGTCCTATTAATGATCAAGCTCTGGTTAGAGAAATATATCAGTCATTAAATGTGTGTTGGCAGGGGTCAATCAAATGACAATCCCATACTACCTATGAGTAGTTATTCTCTGTGCTACAGCCCCCTCTGGTGGAGCAATGAGCACAAAAAATTAAATATGTAGATGTTGACCGGTGTATCACAGTGAATTTGTTAGGACAATATACTGTATACCTCTAATTATAAATATTAATAATAGTATAACAATTTGCAGAAGTCCTGAGAAGCAAGTGAGAAAAAAAATTCTGGTGATCCATTTTCTAAGTCTGATTTAAATAATTTTCTCTCTGCTGTTTATGACTTAAAGCTGCAGTAGGCAACAAGATTTTGGTATCATTGGGCAAAAATTCCATATTAACCTTTCTGCATATTGTAATTCAAGTGTTCTGAGAGAAAACTAGACTTCTGCACCTCCTCATGACTCTGTTTTCAGGCTTTAGAAAATCTAGCCTGTGACGGGAGACTTTGGCCAATCACAGGTCATTTCAGAGAGAGAGCGTTCCTATTGGCTGTGCTACTGGGCGGTGCTTGGTATTTCCTCAACTGATCTCAACATGGCTGCCAGGTCACAAACTTTCTCATTTTACAGCTAAACAGTACACTACAACATGATTCTGAAAACATTTGAGGAGAGAAATAGGCATTACAGTAACAGAATATTGATTCATATTTGATCAGCGCTGCCTAGTTTGACCATTTGGTCGGAGTTGGTGAGTGATTTGACAGCTGCTCGGAGACGGCAGCTGGACGGCAGACTCCAGATCAGCTCTGACTGGTTGTTTTCCTCCAGTCTGTGAAATCTTGCAGATGCCGTTAGGAGCAACGAAGGACACTGAAGGACACAGAGGGACATGTTTTTTTTTCAGATTACCTGTCTCATGTACTGCTGTCAGAAAATAGCGGCTGCTTTATAAGAATAACTTCTTTTAATCATATTTGCTCCAATCTCACCTACTTCCGCTTTAAGAACATGTGAAAAAAAAGTTTGCCAGGATAATCTTTCTAAGTTCCTTACATGTTTTTTTTCATCTATGAAACAGGTGGAAAAAACTTTAGGCAGGTGAAGTGTTTGTTGCTGTAATACTCATTTTGGCCACAATAGGCTGATGGTGCACCACTACCACATGTTCTAAACATAGACTGTATATAAAGGTGGACGACATGACAGTTCCCCAAAAGTGAAGCCAAAACATCTGGATCGCCCCCTGGTGGCTGGCTGCAGTATAGGTCATAAATCCCGCCCCCTCCATGTTAGCAGATGGGATATGAGCCAAACTAAAAAGTTAAAGGTCACGTCAAATAATTTTTTCCCAAAGATGGTGTCTGTCATTTTAGGTAGTTCTTATCACGCTGATAAATGCTCAAGTGTTCATTTTTCTAATAAGTTTGGTTTTAATTATTTGAAGCAATGAAAAGGGGGTGAGACGTCATGATTGACAGCTGTGAGTCTCTCTCGCTAACAAGCTGCAGCCTCGCTCGGCTCGCAATTGGTTCGGGCGGGATCGTAGCCGGGATATTTCGTCTTCATTTCTGTACAGTGGGAGGAAGTGAAGATGCATCGTCCATCTTTATATACATTCTATGGTTGTAAATAGGACTAAAAGCAGTCATGTTTTCTTCCAGGTGAGTTTTCATTTACAGAACTTGCTAACACACAATATAATTTATGTATCTTGTGTTTAGAGCGCATAGAGTAAAAATGAGGCAAAAATATTCTTATATTATTATTATTACTATTGATCTCTGAATAGCAGTTGTTGGAGGCACTAGAGGAGGAATAGTAATAATAACAGTTGTTGAGATATTTTAGTCCGGTCCAAAGTGGTGGACAGACCGACATTGCATTGACATAACGTGCATGGCTAAAAAACTGCTCGTTGTGAACTGTTCACAAAGGAGTGAAGTGCATCACATCTGGCTTTTGGAGAGAAGATGCTGACACCAAAAAATGTCTTTGTTTCATGGGACTACACTCCTCTCCTCCTCCTCCTCCTCCTCCTCCTCCTCCTCCTCCTCCTTCTCCTCAGGTGGGTTCGAGGGGAACATTTCAGGTACAAGTTCAGCCAGCCGGGCACCACCAGCGCAGCTCAGGGGAAGTGGTGGCTGAGGAAACGCATCGGAGCCTACTTCCCTGCAGTGGACCTGGAAGGACTCAAGGGCTACTTCCAGTCCAGGAGCTGGCCCCACCCTCACATACCAACAAACAGGAGCTAAAGCCATGACCTTTGACCTCTTCACTACAGCACCAAGAGGAGACATCAGAGGACTTCAGGTGTTTGAGGTTGGAAAGAGGTCAGTTTCAGTTGTGATGCTGCTGGAGTTGAACTCCGGTTCAAAGGACCAAGGGTGCCATCAGGTTTTTTCAAGCTGCCATGTTTCATGAAGAACTGCTTGATAAATCCCTGATATTTACTCACAATGTGACGGTTTTTAAGGTTTCATTTAGGGATGCATCTATGTATCACAAATAATTACTGCCTCTTGTATCTCATAAAAAAACCTCAGTGAAAGCCCAACATTGAATGTGACTTCAACATTAAAACTGCTTCAATTTTATATTTAGCTTTTCCTTCCTTCTATTCTATTCTCTATACGGAGTTCAATATGTGGAACTCACAACTGGGATCATTTTAAATCAAGGATGAAACCGTTTTTGAAGAGTGATCAGACATGTAGACACGAGCAGACATCTAGTATGCTCAAATGCTTTGTTTGCATGCTCTGCAATTTTTCTCACATGTAATAACCAACCAGCAAAATGTTACATAAAGGGAAAATCTGCCACCTTTTATGCGGATGTCCAATCAGTGTTGATGGTAAATGAAGCCAATTGGAAGCAATAAATTCCTCAGTATTGACAGAGAAAGCTGAGTTTGCAGTTGCAAAATCTGTTCTTCAGCGCCGTCATAGTCATATTTCTATTATTTATATAGTTGCTATTGTTATTGTCCTCGTTGTTGTTGTTGTGCATCTCTCTCATACAAACTCTGAAAAAAGCTGGAGTTAGTTTTAGATGGTTCATTTCTTGCAGAATTATTCCTCAAATTCAAATTTCCATATCTTTGAGCTTTTTGATTTATGAATTGTCTCTGAAATGGCTCCACAAAGGGATTTTTTCTCATCAACACTATTCAGAGTAACCAATTTTATCATCACCACAAGTATTTAGATGAAATATGATCAACAACATTCAGCCTACAAATGAAGTCAATTTTACACTGAAGTCAAGTGTATGAAATCAGTTGTGTATATTTGAACAAACCAATAAGGCTAATTTAAATTTGAAAAAAAAGAATAAATTAGATATGTATAAAAAAACAAATGCAGTAAATGAAAACATTGCTAAAGAGTTGGCTAATCATATGATTTCAACATAAGACCATAAGTTGCAAATATATAACAAACATGAATTACAGGATTAACATCATAATGGGTAAAATAACTGTTGAAGGTGATATGAATGAAAATAAATTAGAAATGAATTTGGGCTGTCAATTGATTCAAATATTTAATCCCGATTAATTGCACATTTTTCATCTGTTCAAAATGTACCTTAAAGGGAGATTTGTCAAGTATTTAATACTTTTATCAACATGGGAGTGGGCAAATATGTTTGCTTTGTGCAAATGTTTGTATATATTTACACAAAACAATGACAGATATTGTCCAGAAACCCTCACAGGTACTGCATTTAGCATAACAAATATGCTCAAATCATAACATGGCAAACTGCAGCCCAACAGGCAACAACAGCTGTCAGTGTGTCAGTGTGCTGACTTGACTATGACTTGCCCCCAAACTGCATGTGATTATCATAAAGTGGGCATGTCTGTAAAGGGGAGACTCGTGGGTACCCATAGACCCACTAGATCCAATAGAACCCATTTTTGTTCACATATCTTGAGGTCAGAGGTCAAGGGACCCCTTTAACGCATTATCGCATTAACGTTGATAGCCCTAAAATTAATATAGAATAAAAAGTAATCCTAAATAAAAGGAAAATGTGTACAAAATGTTTGTTGCTGAGCAGATATAAATATATGCCCAGTTGTCCTCCTCACTGGCACACCATGCTGACACTGAACACAAACTTGTGATTATGGCTTTCTAGTAGGAGTTCTAGTAACACAAAGAAGCCACTAGATGGTGCTGTTCTCTAGGTAATTCACGCTATGTGTGCTTGGTTGTTCACTCCGCCTGATTCACCTCTTCAGCTGCATTTTCCTCAAAGTTAACCAACCTGAACCGAGGTGTCGTGTTCGGTATGGTTTTTGAGTGACAGACACCCCTCCTGTCTGTAAGCCAATAACATCATTTAGCCTCCTCTTGTGCCAGAAGAATTCAAAAACACAGAAGACTGATCAGACTGCACCCTATGCCCACTAAAACCATTTATCTTCGTCAGTGACAAATGAACTGTAATATATTTGGGTTATTTGTCTTCTTAATTTATCAAAACCTTCTCTGACTCTTGTATGTCTTTGATTAATTGAGCCTGTTTTTGGCTTTGGATTCTACCCAATCTGATGAAAAATATTTTCCAAAGAGCTGCCTGAAACACTATTATTTAGTACGTGCAGCGCATCTTAAATTTGAATTATTCTTCTCGTCGCCCGGTGCCTTTCGCGTCTCTTGTGCCAGAGATCACGCAGCACAGAGACGTTTATTGACCCCCTTGTGTGAGAGTGTGATCCAGTTGAAACAGCAGATGGAAAAACACTCAGCAAAGTCATTATTGTTGGCTCTCAAATCCAGAACCGGCCATGTGAGTGTCACCACAAACAAACCATCTGTCTCTACTGATAATAAAAAAAAAAAATTAACCTGGTGATTTGTTTGTGTTTGTGTGACAGAGTGGATCTGTCTTTTTGAAGAATGAGCAGTCACACTGTCTCGTTAATACAAATAAAAGGAGGGGGGGGGGTTTACTGAGTACTGTTTATTTACAACAGCAGCCTCACAGTTAACTCAGAATTACTTTGACGTTGTTGTTCTAGCTAACAGGAGCTAGCTGGCTAGCTATCATGCTTGCTTAAAGGATTAGTGTGTAGCATTTCAGGGGATCTATTAGCAGAAATGGAATATAATATTCATAACAAAGTTTTCATTAGTGTATAATCACCTGAAACTAAGAATTGTGTTTTTGTTAGCTTAGAATGAGCCCTTCATATCTACATAAGGAGCAGGTCCTCTTCACAGAGTCCACCATGTTGCTTCACCATGTTTCTACAGTAGCCCAGAACGAACAAACCAAACTCTGGCTCTAGAGAGAGCCTTTCACATTTTTTCATTACCTGAAGGCCATCGTAGTTCTATGACACTCTTGTGAAACTGCGGTAACATGAGCCGCAGAGTGCAAAATGTGTAACCGTCAGCCGCCGTCTGACTTACCGCTGTCTTGGAAAAGAAGGAGTGAGTTGAGGAATATTCAGTTGGTTGCAGTCTGCAACCACATCACTAGATTCCCCCAAATCCTACACACTGTACCTTTAAGAGAAGCTAACTTAGATAAAACTGTAAGAATGAAGTTGAGTTTTAATGATTTCTTCAATTAAAAACTTAAAAGCGACAAGTTCTAACACGTAAAACTGAATGAAATGTTGCGTTTTCAACACAAACAAAAAGGCTTCTTTAGGTTTAGGCAACAAAACCACTTGTTTAATTTAGGGAAAAAGATTGTGTTTTGGTTTAAAATAACGTTTAAAAAGTGAAAGTGAAATTAAGGTTGTGAACACAAAGACAACTACACGTTGGTTTCACACGGTATGCAAACCCCGGTCTCCTGGGTGAAACCAACATGTAGTTCTCTTTGTGTTCACAACCTTAATTTCACTTTCACTTTTCAAACGTTATTTTACCAGCAGAGTTTCACGCTGTCTATACTACAGCGCCTAACTGTCACTTTTGCTTCTGTCATAATTACTACGGTCACTAGAGGTTGCTGTCGTCTTCTTTTATTCTTTCTTCCGGTGAACGCCTATGTGAATCCATCATAATACCTAATAGTGGGCGTAGCAGGCCCCTACTGACCCACATCTATGAGGCTTATCACCACTGATAAGGCCCATTTAATGACCTGATAACCGTCTTATTGGCTGCACCAACTACAACAACAAAACAAAACAAAACAAAAAAATAAAACCACAATATACTAATTTAAAATAACAATATTTTCACAAATAATCACAATTCAGCTTTATAGTTGTACAAAATATCCCAATTGATTTCTGAAAGATTTAGGAGCCTGCACTGCATCCCCTGGATGCTCGTTCTATTCTTTTTCCAGCACAAAGTGTGAAGAAGTGTTTTCTCTTTTCAGAGAGAATCATTTTAAGGAGTTATTCCAAAAGTGAATGACAGGCTTGGCTGCGTTATCATATATTCTGTGAATAAGCTTGTAGACATTAATCATGTCATCTCTACGTATACTACAGTAGCTCTCCTCACATGACATCTCTTTCAGACCTGGAATTCATATAAATATGTGCTTTGGCTGATATGAAGTGAGAAATTATTCACGGGATAAACAAACAGCTAGGTAGGATCTCTATTATAACATCAGTGGTCGAAGGGTGTGTGTGCTCCTCCTGTTGTTCACAGCTCATTGGTTTTGACGATGCACGGCTCTCACAGCATGGGCGTTTTTAATAGTCTCCTCATCAAACGTATCTGCATCCTGTTTGTTGTCTTCCCCGCCTTCGGACTGCAAATCAATTTCCCCGCAGAATCGCTTTTCGCAGCTTTTCTTGTAGTTTTATGTGACTTTGATGGTTAACTTACAGATTGTGCGCCGGATCACACGGCCGTCCATTTTTTTTGGAGCTCTGATTGTGTAACGGACAGCAGGGACATGTGTCTGTCTCATCTCTACAGCTCCAGGTTGGCTCATGCCATTTTCCCTGTTGTCCTCTGATATAATATTAAAGAGGGGGCGGCAGCAATGCTCAAAGACTGATTATGACCAAAAGGGGGTGTGGGTTGCCGGTTCGATTCTCTGCTGGGAAAGTCTGGACGGTAGAAGCGAGTGAATCACATCACAGCCCTCAAGACAAATCGATGGTCAGTCAGTTGCCCGATGGCTACTGGTTGTACTGGGCAGCTCTCAGGTGTGAACGTTTCTAACTACAGTAGATTGTTGCAGAAGATGAAGAAGCTCAGTTGAGTCATCATCATCCTCTGTTCATGGTTACGTAAAATGCTTTATGGAGTATGTATCATCACAGTGGACACAGTCACTGTTTGCTTGCTGAAAGATATTGAGCTCTATTAAACATAAGGAGTGAGTCATGTCGTATTTTCACATAATCCGGTTGCTACATATAGCAACTTTCTCCTGTACGCACATTTTTGTTCTTAATTTATGACCATGATATTAATCATACTGCTGGTATAGGCCAACCCAGAATGGCTCGCTTGAAATTGTACGTAATCACATGGCTGAAATTATTCATTTACACTCTGGTCTCTCTGTTTCCGTACAAACATGCTGCACCTTCCTCAAGTTGATGTGGAGTTGCCTTATGCAGTTCCTCTAATGGCCATTAGATGCTGGCTCCGTTGGATTGTACTGAAATTATTAGGAAAAATCCCAGCTTTTCTTTTAAAATGTAAAGTCAATAAATGCCTTTGGAAGTTTGGAAATCACTGAAAGAGTTAGTTCTGATTTTTCTAAGTGGGGTTGTATGTATAGTCCAGTGATCTGCGAGGTAAAATTACTGTTTTTGTGAATGGAGTCTTGTGGCTTTGAAGAGAGCGATATAACGGCTTCAGTTCCCCTCCAGAATGGGCTGTCTGATGGCGAGGTAAAGTTGCTGTGGACGGGAGCAGCAGAAAAATGTATTTTAGTCACTTAAAAAAACATCAATATCAGTTTAAGTGTTCGCCATATTTAGAATATTTTCACTGCTCTATCTTGTCATCAGACCACCCTTTCTGATGGGGAACTGAAGCCGTTATACTGTATCGCTGTCTTCAAAGCCAACAGACTACATTCACGAAAACAGTAATTTTATCTCGCAGAACACAGGAGTTGCTGGTCTATCCACCATGTCATGCTAGCTTGTCGAGAAAGAGGCTAAATAATGCTCCAAACTTAAGCTAAATATTGGCGAGGAAAAACTGGCACGGCCATTTTCAAAAGGTGTCCCTTGACCTCTGACCTCCAGATATGTGAATGTAAATGGGTTCTATGGGTACCCACGAGTCTCCCCTTTACAGACGTGCCCACTTTATGATAATCACATGCAGTTTGGGGGCAAGTTATAGTCAAGTCAGCACACTGACACACTGACAGCTGTTGTTGCCTGTTGGGCTGCAGTTTGCCATGTTAATGATTTGAGCACATTTTTTATGCTAAATGCAGTACCTGTGAGGGTTTCTGGACAATATCTGTCATTGATTTGTGTTATTAATTGATTTCTAATAATAAATATATACATACGTTTGCATAAAGCAGCATATTTGTCCACTCCCATGTTGATAAGAGTATTAAATACTTGACAAATCTCCCTTAAAGTACATTTTGAACAGGTAAAAAATGTGCGATTAATATATATATACATTTATATACATTTTGATGCTAAAACAGATGTTGAGGCGTTGTTTGACCAAAATTTGAATGTTCTGATTTGAATACATAAGGAACACCACTGGGAAACAAAAATAATGGACCCACCTTTAATATAGCAACAAACAACAGGAGTAATATCTAATGTCTGAGAATGAAGTCGCTTTCCCTCTGTGTGTGTGTTGTAATCCGAGCTTCTCTGTGCTTTGTTTCCATAGCCAGCCGCCTGCTCCTGCAGTATAGTGCATGTTAGTGCATGTGAGTGTGCCCCACTGGTTAGCTCATGGTCACCGCTCTGCACTGTGCTCATAGGGGACTCCCTAAAGACTTGGTATTTCACCTGGAGGCGCTGTCTGACGTCCTGCTGCAGCATAGCGCCCACCCTCTGGTTCCCCCCCAGGTAAGTTTATTAGCTCTGTCAGCACTGCGAGTTCGTCATTATGTGTGACTCCTTTCATATACAAGTAGTAAGATCCATTGCTAATATAAAAATATTGATTATAGTTGCTTTAAGGAGATCTAAATATGTATTAGCGTGCTAGTGTTTTTTGTTTGCTCATGCCACATGATTTCCTCTCAGGCTTTACCCTGTTAAACTTTGGTTTTTGGTTTTACAGTAGAGGGTGGACACATTTATTTATGAATAAATAACAGATGTGGACACCTTGTACTCGCTTTTTACACTGACATTTGAGTTTATATTTTGATGCCAACAGGCCTCTGTCCCAGTTTCCAAAACATCCCCTCGGTCCTCTATAGTCCAGTGGACTGTGTCCATGCCTAACTCCATTCATTTCACTACCTACACTGATAAAAGATGACTTTTTTTTCCCCCACTGGGCTTCAATCACATTACCTGTAACCACTGAGGCTTAACCAATGCAATTTTTTCTGCTTTGAGAGCAACTCTGAATCCCAAATGCTTTATGTAAAAACATGCACCTGCTGGCCACACTGTGAAAACACACTCTAGGCAGCAATAAAGTGACACATTTTACAGCATGCCCGCCTGCACTTGTAACCCAGAAGGAGCGGTTGTGTGGATATTGGGCAGACTGAAATTGTCAGTGGAGAAAATGTGGAGCCTCCTTTTTACAAGCTGCCATAAAGACCTGCACCTTTAAAAGGAAAATACACCCTAAAATTACAATTTTACATTTCATTTCTACTATGTACAACTCAGTTTTTGACATTATAAATTGGACCCAGTCTCTACTTGAGATCATCAGAAATGCCACCTGTCACATCATCAGTCTGAGGAGTCATTTCCAGCTTAGAGAGACGACATATGTTGGTGTTAACTAATGTCCCACATTATGGGAATAGTATGTTATTTCAGTTTTAGGGTGGATTTCTCCCATAAACGCACTGAAACAACCCATGCCTTCCTTCATGCGCTCCCAACATCACAATACGAGAGAGGGAGGAGTGAGAGCTGTTTACATTGTGAACCAGACCTCAGATTTATTACAGTCATCCAGCTGCACCACCGGGATAACAGCTGGCTCGCTTTATAGACACTTTTTTGTCCGTTAAACCGTTCCAAATTTACGCTTTTACGCACAGTCATGATTTTGACGCACAGGTGAACTTATTTCTTCCTCAACGCGCCTCGACCACAACTCCACAAGGAAAAAAAAAAAGTGTTTTGAGACTGAAAGTAAACCCCATTTGGTGTTTTGCAAACTGTCCAGAGAAGATGTCCAGGAAGAAGGCAGTGAAAGGCAAAGGGAGCTCCAGGAGCCCAAAGGCGTCTCCGAGCAGCGGGAGGACGGCCAAAGGTCTGGCCATCGCTGCAGCTCCGTCCTCCGGACTGGTTTATCCCAGTAGACCGTCCATCAGCAACAGCGGGGAGTTCTATGACATCGCCTTCAAGGTGAGCTGACACAGCCTTAAAGACTATAGTGAGAGATGGTACTGTACGAGCTCGTGTTCAATCAAGTAATCAATCAATTAGTGAACGAGCACAGGTGAGAGGTGGAAGCAGCCAATAAAAACACCTTTCAGTTGGCTGTTCATGTGTTTCACTCGTTCTGTAACCACTTTATTACACAATAATACAACACCTTTCAATAGACACTTTTAAAATTAAGTAGAGGTCTTCTTTCTTCGAAGTCGAAATTTGCAAAGTAATTTGTAATTTGTTGATCTGAATTCAAGGAAAAGATTGAAGCA
Source organism: Hozukius guyotensis (assembly GCA_916700995.1). Lineage (NCBI taxonomy): Eukaryota > Metazoa > Chordata > Actinopteri > Perciformes > Sebastidae > Hozukius > Hozukius guyotensis. Next base: position 12,712 of record CAKALU010068742.1, on the reverse strand, counting down.
AGGTGATTTGCTCTGGAAAGTAGCAGCATGTCTTTTCATAAAATGATGGTGTTAGGTTTCATAGCCTAATTTAGTTGTCCTTTTGTAGACACTTGTAAAACGTCACATGTGAGACAGGTGTATGGAAACCCATTTCTGCCAAGAAAAAAAAAAAGTCTATAACTACATGAAATGTTTGACATGATCAAAACAAGCACTGCTACTCATGGTGGTAAATCGAGATTTTGAATTAGTATCTCATAATTTTGACTGGGAAAGTGAAGGTTTTTACTTGGTCGCTCTCTTATGCTGTATTATTATTAGAGTTTTGACGAAGTAAATTGAAATTGCGACTCAGTATTTCACAATTTTTGACTCAGTAAGCTAGATGTTTGACCAAGTCTCTCTTCATTTTGACTTACCAAGTGAGAGTTATAAGCGTTTTCAGGAACATGTGAGACAGGTGTATGGAAACCCATTTCTGCCAAGGAAAAAAAAAGTCTATAGCTATGAAATGTTTGGCATGATAAAAACAAGAACTGCTACTCATGGCGGTAAATCGAGATTTTGAATTAGTATCTCATAATTTTGACTGGGAAAGTGAAAGTTTTGACTTGGTAGCTGTCTTGTACTGTATTATTATTATTATAGTTTTGACGAAATAAATTGAAATTGCGACTCAGTATTTCACAATTTTTGACTCAGTAAGCTAGATATTTGACTCTGAAGTCTCTCATATTTTGACTTACCAAGTGAGAGTTATAAGCGTTTTCAGGGACATGTGAGACAGGTGTATGGAAACCCATTTCCGCCAAGAAAAAAACCCCAAAAAATAAATTGGCTGGCTTTATGAAAAGTTTGGCATGATAAAAACAAAAATTGCTAGTCATGGTATGTCAAGATTTTGAATTAGCATCTCATAACTTTGTCTGAGAAAGTGAAAGTTTTGACTTACTATCTTATATTATTATAGTTTTGATTCAAATTAAATTCAAATTACGACTCAGTAAGTCTTATGAATATAGCCTATATATGTTATCTCTACTTCTGAGACATTATAGCTGGCCCTAACAAAAACAAACTAAAATGTACTGTAAAATTAAATGTATAAAATCTAAAAACTGAAACTAAACTAAAACTAAACTAAAATGAAATCGAAAAGTCAAAACTAAAATAAATATTAATAATATTAACTACTTGAAATTTCAAAACTATTATAACCTTGGTGATTTTATTCTTTATTTTGCATAGCTTTTCATCTCTTTTCTTTTCTTGGCGGAAATGGACTTCCATACAGTAAATGTGCCTGTGTAGTACTATATGGATAATTAGGTGGATATTGTGCATCTTTTTTTGCAGGCTTGCAATAGAAAAACGTTAATTTCACCATTATTCCCCCCGAAGGCACAGTCTCAAAATGCATAATAAGGTAGATTGTTTTGTCCTATAGGTAAATTTCCCCCCAGCTGTTTAAATTCATCATAATTAATCCCAAAACTCCTCTTGCATGTATGAAATACAACAAGTTACAGGATATCCAGGGTGTCTCTAGTCTGGTCCCTGCAAATGCAAAAAGATTAGGAACTACAGTAGCTTTATTGGCCAACAGGAACATTAAGTGGTGTGCGCCACAGCTTTAGCCCAGTGCAATAACGTGAAAGAGATGGCGGAGAGGGGTTTCTGTTATGTATGAGATCAATAACCAGCAGCACAGGAGGAGGCTTTATAGCAGCATTGGACATAATGACAAAACATCTGGCTGCTACTACACATCCCAAAATGCACCAGCCAATTTCATTGTTTTACCAAACCAAGACATTTTCAGAACTTTAAATTTCTATTTATGAAAAATGTCATAAATAAAAGTAATCCTTTTACTTGTTATAATGCTATGTACCTACACATGAAATGTATCAAGTAGCCTGTGTGGATCTCCACTTCCTCCCACTGTACAAAAGTGAAGCCAAAATATCCTTGATACGGGAGCTGCCATCTTGAGATTTTGACATCATTTGGAGACTGGAGTCTGCGCAGTAGTGATTGGAGAGCCTGGAGCCGCGGTATTGATGTCCCGCCCACACACCCGCCCGAGCCAATCACGAGCCGAGCACGGCCGCAGCTTGTTAGCGTGAGCCACCTAGCTGCTACGTTAGCGGTTTGGCTAGAAAGACACAACAACTAACCATAATATCACATAACTTATGATCAAATTGACATGTTCTATTACACAGACTCATGACGGTTATGGAAAGTTAAAGTTACATCTCATCTTTCGTAACATTCCCGAGCCTCTGGCTGCGACGACTTCACTCAGAGCAGCTGTCAAACACAGCTGTCAATCATGACGTCTCACCCCCTTTTGAAAATGTATTTGACGTGTACGTTGACTTTTTAGTTTGGCTCATGTCCCATCCGCTAACATGAGAGGGCGGGATATATTACTGCAGCCAGCCACCAGGGGGCGATCCAGATGTTTTGGCTTCCCTTTTGGGGAGCTGTCACGTCGTCCATCTTTATATACAGCCTTTGACCTATCCCAAGTCAGAAATGTATCCCATTCTATTGTAAAGTCACCCTTAGCTTGTTTGTCGCCTACAAAATAAACACTCTATGTCTCTGCAGGAATATTATAATATCATAATTATCAGTAAAACACGTCAAATCCAGGGAAGATTTCTCGAAACTTGAGTAATCGTTTCAGTCTTTTAATGAACC